>KQ964443.1:138796-151336 GCA_001566745.1 Conidiobolus coronatus NRRL 28638
AATAACCAATGCTAATTATAAAATTATTTTACTAACAAAAAATTTATTATAGAATTGATTTCTAATAGATTACAATCAGAATTCCCAGATAAACAATTAATTTTCACAATAGCACCAGAAACCCAACACATTTACGATGATAGTAGAGATAGAAACTACTTAGAAGCTAAATTAAATCACTCTAAATTTGGTGAAAGATATATGATCAAGTCCAAGGACGAATTAGATCAAGGAGTTACCATTGACGATTTTAGTGAAGCTTTAGTAATCTACATTGGAGGTGAAAGTTTAGGACTTAGTCAATTGATCATCACTAATAGTTCAGTCCCTATTTATGCTTATAATCCTTCTACAGAGAAATGTGAACTTCAAAGCGCTAATGTAAACCGTCAATTAATGAACGTTATCGCTTAGTCTCCACTGCAAAAGACAGCTCAGTATTTGGTATTTTAGTTGGAACCCTTGGTGTAGGTTCTTTCCTCCCTATGATTGATCATTTAAAACAACTCATCAAATCTAAAGGTCAGAAATACTATACTTTTGTTATGGGAAAGCTTAATGTTGCCAAATTAGCTAATTTTATGGAAATTGACGTATTTATTCTTGTTGCTTGTCCTGAAAATAGTTTAATAGATTCTAAAGACTTTTACAAACCTGTAATTACACCCTATGAGTTACAATTAGCTTTGGATGATAATTTGGGATGGAGTGGTAAATTAGTTACAGATTTTGAAACTATTATAAAGGAATCTAGCAATGCTGATAATGATGAAAGTAATAGTAATAAGGATAGCGATGATGAAGATGCTCCTCATTTCTCTCTTATTACAGGTAAATTTGTTAAGAGAAGAAACTATCAGCCTGATTCTCAAGAAACTTCAGATCAACTCAATGCCCTCACAATCAATAGCCATACTAAAGATATAGCAGTCGCATTTGGCAGTGCTAGTGGTGAGCACTTGCATTCTAGAGAATACATTGGTTTGAATCCTGAAATTGGACAAACTGAAGTTAAAAAGGCTGAAGAAGGAAGAAGAGGTGTCGCTAGAGGCTATACTCATGAAACCAATTAAAAAAGAAAAATACTTCTTAGTTAGAATTATAGATAATTGTTCAATAGAACTTAATTTATTTAATAAAAAAGTGTATACATTTTTAAAGCTTAAATGAATTTTTTAAAGAATTGAATTGCAAGATTATTAGCTTTAAGGTAATTTTCTTTAACTTTTTCATCATTTAAATCACCTCTACATCCACACCACCCATGCTTCATCTCATCGAAGCGTACATGCTCAGATTTTCCCCTAACTTCAGGCTTTAACCCTTCAAAAAACGGTAACATATCAGGTTCATCTTTTGATGGAAGTGCAAGGACTGGCTTTTGAATTTTA
The DNA here is from genome assembly GCA_001566745.1 of Conidiobolus coronatus NRRL 28638. Classification (NCBI taxonomy): domain Eukaryota; kingdom Fungi; phylum Entomophthoromycota; class Entomophthoromycetes; order Entomophthorales; family Conidiobolaceae; genus Conidiobolus; species Conidiobolus coronatus. The sequence continues at coordinate 140,188 of KQ964443.1, forward strand.
ACAAAATCTTCCTCAACTAAGAAAGCTGGATGACACATAGCACCGGCTACAAACGGTAAATCGGGGTCTGACAAAGCTTTCACAACTATTGAACCACCCCAGCAAAATCCTAATATACCTACTCTTTTACCATTTTCAGCTAATTTATAAGATTCAATAACCTCCTTTAAATCTTTGGAAACGACAGAATAGCTACCAGCGGTTTGGAGCCAGGATTGGAACTTTGCTTTGCTAAATAATAAATTATATTGTTATTAATACTTGAATTAAAAGTTATTAAATATAAAAATTGTTTAACTTACTCTGCAATTGGAAAATCTTCAACAGGCCAAGCACCAGCTCTAAAGAAGTCAGGAACTAAAAGTTGAATATTTGCTTGAGTAGCTATTTTATCTAAGAATTGTAAAGTATTTGGCTGAAACCCGCAGATATCATAAACTGCTATTAATGTGAAATTACTCTCAGCACTTCCTAAGCGATAAACTTGAAACTCATTAAAATTTTCTTTTTTACCCAAACATTGATAATTTGTGGTGGTAACGGGGGGTTTAGTATTGCAGCAGCTTTCAGAATAACTCATATTTTTATATATTATCTTGAACTTGTTTAAGTTAACCTTGGCTTTTTTGAGTTAAATAAAAATTAAGAATAGTTTGAAATTTTTTGTAATTTTATCTTTTTATTTTAATTGTAACCTTATGACGTCTTAGTTAAATTAAAACTAAATTTTAATAAAAATTCAAGCTAAATTTAACCTTTCAGGGCCAATGATTAACTGTTATTGTTATTGTTATTATTGTGATATTTTCTATCTTAAGTTTAATAGATGAGGGTAAACTTGAAATGTAATTACTAATTTCTAAAACTGCGATAAAACATAACATACATCAAAATTGTGAATTTTGAAAGCAAATAAATAATTAAAAATATCATCAATGTTAAATGCGTAATGTTTTCAACTTAACTAATGTTAACTAAACATGAGAAAAAAAACTAAACTATGAAAATAATATGGATTGTTAAACTATTTTACAGTTGTTAACTAATTACGCGTAGTATATTACACAGGAGTGTGATTTGTTATATTATATCATAATCATTTATATCTACAAATCAACAAAGAAATAATAGCGAAAAAAAATTAATATATTAAAAATACAACTAAAGAGTAAAAATGATATATAATGTCATATATATTAAATCAATTTAATTCTACACAATAGAAAGTATATTAATTACCAGATGGCTAAATAGATAAATAAAATAATATAGCCAGGTACACGCAAGTAATAATAATAAAAACAAGATCGTTGATGGTCATGATAAAAATTCTGTAATTTGATTATTCTTCAGGTGACAATTTAAACGGAGCTAGTGGGTAAGTTGAGGATACCTTCACCTCCCAATAAAACGGTGGATACTCTTTCTTGATGACGCATAATAGAGAGACCTAAATTAAGTTATTAATATGAATTATTGATAAAAATAGAATAACTTGGCTTACCATAGAAAATAGAAACAAAAGTTAAGAAAACACCACAAGCGATAAAACCAGAAGATTGAACGATGGCTGAGAGGTACATAACAATAGCGGCACTAAAATACAGGTTAATAAGCTATAAGATTTGTTGGTTGAAATTTAACTTACGCTAAATATGCTCCAGCTCTAAAAGTAGGATTTTCAAATTTGGATAAGAAACCTTCACTAGAAATCAGAATATTAGCAATTGAATAATAGACGTGTATGAGTTAGTAAAGACTTACAATCTACCATTTCTAAACATAAGAGTAAAGAAAGGAACTTCTAAAATAACAATAATACCACAGAATACCCAACCAACAATGGACCAAACGAAAACATAAGAAATGAATTTAACGATACCTATAATAATAAGTAGGATAACACTGATGACAGCAGACCATTGAGCATAGATAGTGTATTCGAGGGATGTAGCTTCAGCCTTTAACTTTTCAACAAATGACATTTTGTATTGTTTTTTGTTATTATTTAGATTATTATTTTTCTAGTCAGGAATGAATGACGAATAGAGAGCAAGAAAGGTCAAGGAATCTAAATCAATTTATACCTCAAATAACTTTCTGATTTCATATTGACCCATATGATTTAAAAATCCCCCACTCACTTCCACACCAACCGCTATATCCTAATTTTCGACATATTTTTGATTCAAATGAAACTTTACCACACTTAACGCACTCTAAATTTGACCAATCAGGAAACTCCATTTTAATAACCAATTTAGCTAAGCTTGAAATGCTTGGTAAAAACGCAGAGACAATGGAATAAACTACGCGGTATTTCAATGAGAATAAATTGAAAGTGAGAAATAGTGGAGTATTTGATATTTCTTTATATTCTTTTAATTCTGATTTAAGCAAATTAAGCTATCTGCATGTATTACACAGTTTGTCAGTACCATCCGACATTAATTTTTTGATCAAATTACAACTTAATAGAAATTTCTTTTATTATGTTGCTCAAAATGCTGCTGATCATAAAATCTGGCATTTTAATACCTAAATGCACTTCATAATAACCGCTCTAAAAACTATAGTATTCCCTTTTATCAAAAAATTTCCTAATTAATCTCTACTGAACTCATTTATTATTTATTTTATTATATATTATACTAGTTTTTAACTGGGAAGTGTACAGGGAAAGTGAATTTTTAAATTTTAGCTTTTGAGCTGTATATTGGTTTTCTATTTAGAATTTAAGCGGTATACAAGTTACAATAGAATACAGCGTGTATAAGCTCATTATTGCATAGGTCAATTAAGTACAAGGAATTTTATTATTGGATAGCTAAATGCCTTTTAATATTTATTTATAATAATCTGCTAGCAAAAAGATGCATTCCAAGCCAAGAAATTATATGGAATAATAAATAATGTGGACAATATCATTTCCTATGTACAATGTATGAGCTGAAAATAGATTATTAAAACTCTTCGTTCTTTGCGCTTAGATTAGAAAAATAATGAGAATACTGTAAATTTTAATTTTTCTCTTTTTGTTGATTAACAAAATAAAATAATTATATATTATAACAAGATAGCTCTCTAGATCTTCAATTAATAGTAATATCACTTAAAATACTTTTTAAAAATATTAACTTTAGCAATAATAATGATTCAATTACAATATCCAAATTATTAAAAAGTGGTAAATATATTGAAAATATTTTGACTAAACTTTAAAATATAGATAAAATAATATTAATTATTAAAATATAGTTTTTTAAAAGCAATAGCTCTATGATAAATATATAATATGAATAATTATGTAACGAAGTATAAATTTACATTTAAAATATCCAAAATTAAAAATAAATTGAATCACAAAATGGTGATGGAAAATACTTAAAAATTTACATATAAAATATTATAAGCATAATAGTAAGGTATATAATACTGTTAAACTTAGCAATAGTTATAATAAAGCAAGATTTATTTATAAAAAATGTGAGTATATAATATTCATAGCTATAGTATAATAGAGTTTACATTGGTTAAAGTGTAGTGCAGAGCGTAAATTTGACTCCCTTATAGATAGTTGTATCCATACTGATATTATAAAATTTATTGTGGTGAGCTGTGAAAGCCTAGAGCTTGATATATTATACAATTGTTAATAATACTAATATAGCTATCTCTAATATATATTTATAAATGATATTTAAGCTAGTTTGTGAAATACAGTTTAAAAGCTTTAAATATAAAAGTTTTTTACGTTCAACCTTTAGCCTTTATATTCATAAAACATAATGAGCAATCACTATTGTTAGCTATAGTTATAACTTATATACAAATATAATATTTTAAGCTTACTTAACAATAATTCTTGCTATATTAAATTTAAAAATTATAGTCAAAGTTCAGCATATTTTAACTAAATTTTCTGGAATTGAAATATGAGTATATCATAAAAAAATATTAAAATAAAAGTATCATTTATTATAAACTTATAATTTAAATAAGCTTTAGAATAATTGAAGATATTCAAATAAGTGTTATAGAATAATATGAAGGCTGGTGAATAGTAAAATTGCACAATTATCGCTAGTTAAGCGACATCAATATTATATACGATTAAATAATTTGCAAAGTTAAATTTTATGAATGAAAACACATGTTATATTTAATAAAAATATCAGTCATATAAACATTTACAACAATCTATCTACGACGACGGCTAGATCCGCGCTCTTCAAGACGTTCTTCGATAGGTCTTCTTCTACCAGAATCGCGTGGCTCGTAAGAGTCCCTTGCAGGACGATCTCTATCAGGACGGAATGAATCCATTCCTCTGCGACGACCCCCTCTGCTTCCAAGACGATCGCTAATATCATCGCGAACACCTGAGAGTCGTTTACTAATTGGTGACCTAGAGCGTTCAGGACGGTAGCAATCTCCTCTGATTGGAATATCATCTGCGCGACGACGGGATAAGCGATCTGACTCGGATCCACTGCCGCGTCTGCTATCTGTGCGACGGTCTCTGCTACGTGAGCGAGATCTGGAAGGGCGATATGAGTCGCCTTTAAGCTCTGATCTGCGATTTCTCTTGGGAGAAGGAGAACGGCGATAGCTTCTTCTTGATTCACGTGAAACCGATCTTCTTCTATCACGATCAACGCTTCTGTCAGATCTGCCTCCACGGTTAGAGCTTCTAGGGCTTTGTGCGCGATCTTGACGCCCACTACGGGAACGAGAGCGCGGAGAGGGAGATCTATTTCTATTATCTTTAGAGTTCTTTCCATTTTCTTGATGATTTCTATCTCCGTTGCCTTGTTTAGAGTTTTCATTATCTTTATGGTCAGATAATCCACCTTCTCTGGTCCATCTAAGAGGTGGTGGGTTGGAATCTGGTCTGAAAGGCATTGGAGGTGGGCGGAATTGTCCATTAATCATGTTTGGAGGAGGGAACATCATAGGCTGGAATTGATTAGGAGGGGGGCGAGGACGATTATAGTGCTGATTAGGTGCCATGATATCTGACATGAATGATTTTACTTGCTGTTTAGGATTGGTGTTGCCTTGATTTTCGCTATCCTCGTTGTTTTCAGAATTTTCATTATCTCCATCTACAATAGGCTGATCATCTAGTTGCTGAGAGTTGTTTTCTTCGTCATTTTGGTCATTTTCATCGCTATCTAATCCTGCTTTAGACTCTACTGCCTCTTTTTGTTTTGCAGAAATGTAATCCCTTGTTACTTGGTTAACTCGTTGATTGATTTCAGGCTCTGTAACCAAAGAATCAGGAACGATATTAGTAGACTGACACTGAGGACATCTGAACTTTTCGCCATTTTGGGGTCTTACAAGTTCGTCGGTAATACATTCAGTACAGAACAAACTTGAACAACAAGGGGTTGATACTGGTTCTTTTAATAAAAGTTTACATATTTTACATTGCAAATCAATAGGAGCTGGAATATCAGCTCTCATATCGTCAATATTAGTAGAATTTCCTACAGCACGTTGACGATGTTGTTGCCAAGCAGTGCTAATAAAATTAGATTATGTATAAAAAATAAAGCGTATAAATCTTACTCGTTAGCTTGTGCTACTACTAAATCACCATCACTGGTAATCATCACACCTTTTCCTTCAGGAGGCTTTTCTACAGTTCTCAAGAATGAACGTGGAATACCAGTAGTTCTTTTAACTTTAGGCTGATCAAACTTTTTCTCACCATGAGTTGGGCAAAAAGTAATATAATGACCTAGTTATATATTATAAGATAACCTATATTTAAAATTATATTAAACTTACCTCTTTCACCACATCTAAAGCAAACATAGTTAGGTGGTGGTGGGCGATTGGCAAGTTGTGCATTGTTACGCATATTGTTGAATTTATTGTTATAATTTTGTGTGCGTTTAGACATTGGGTTGTTTCTATAATTAAAATATATTAAATAAATAAAGACTAATAGTATTTCTGTTTAAACTTACGCTGCCATTTGATCAGTTTGTTTATCGAACTGTTCAAAATTTTGCTTCATCATAGCATCGATTTTTTCATCTTCGTTTTCACCTGGTAAAACACCCCCAGATAATGTAGGCTAAAAATTATTAGTTTAAGAAATATTGATCTGTAGCTATATGACTTACGGCAGAAGAACTAAAAATAATGGTTAGTAAACTATAACTAAATAATGTGATATAAAACTTACGAAGTTTGACCAAATAAACCACTTGAAGAATTGGATCCACCTGATATTAAATTTATCCCACCTCCAGAAGTTGCAGCTGTGGTTGGAACTGCAGCAGATACCGAATTGAGATAGTACTGAGCATTGAACTTTCCACTAGCAGGAACTCTTTTGACGAATACATTAGTATTTTTAGGAATTAAGGTCTGATCATCGGAATATTCTAAGAATAATAAATAACAAAAATTGAATTAATAAACTGTTAAGCAAAAATTAAAATAAGTAGAATCAAATGTCATATATTTTAATTGATTGATAATAAAAACCATTATATAAATTAATAAAATAATATATACAAGTAAAATGAACAGTTTTTGCAGTGAATAACAATCAGTGTTTATAAGTAAATTATATAAAATAATATTAAACCAAATTGGCTTATAAAGCGAATAATTTGATAAATAGCTTATTAAGCTTTTAAATATAATTATCGGGTTCAAAGTTTGGTACAATCGGATAATATTCAAGTGAATAAGAACGGATGATAGATTACCTTCATTGGTTTGTGCGTTAGAAATAACGATATCGAAGTCTGTTCCCTTAAGCTTTTTTGCTAGTAAAATTTCTTTCTTCAATTCAAAAAGAGAAAGACTGAGCCCTTCAAAAGTAATGGAACTAAAATCCTTTGCAGCTCTAAACTTGTAATGAATCAAAGACATTTGGTATAATCTTGACTATGTACTTAAACAATATATTTTCTGTATATTGAGTAGAAATAAAAAATACGTATGAGTAAAATTGTTCAATTTGTGTAAAATATAAGTGAAAATAATTTATTAATTACCTTGAAAATTGACTAAAAATATTAAAAAAGATATTTATGCTCAATTTAAAACTGAAGAACTAATTAGAGAATATACGAACTTGAATATTTACTAAGTGAATGTATTAAATAAGAGAGGCTTTGTTAGTATTTAATTTATTTATTAATCCTTTTTAACTTTTCTTTAATTAAATCAGTGAATATTAAGGGATAAACCTGTGAATTAGGTATTTATAAATTATCTAAATTTAAACCCCACCATTTTGAATATGTGCTTTTTATTTATGGGATTTGAAAATTTAATTTATTACTTAATTTAGTAATCTTATATTTTTTAACAATGAGATTCTTAGTTTTAATTTTAAAATCTTCTAGTATGCGTTACGATAACATGTTTAATTAAGAATATTAGGCTTGATTTTAAGCTTATATTATCTGAGTTAACTGTACTTTCATAACAATAAACATAAGCAACTATGATTAAGCTGATATTCAACTTATTAAGAAAATCACACCACTATATTTTTGTTAAATATTTGATTAAGTATAATTAATAAATTATAGTCAGGATCACATTTAAGTTCAATTTCACATCATTAATCTTGTTTTAGTGGTTGATAAGCCTGTCTTGAATATATTTACATGTAAAAAATTCTTCTAGATACTATATAGCATAGTTACGCTATGATTGGTAGTAGCTTTGGGAATATCTTATAAAATCAATACATGGAATATATATCTAGATTAAGGAAAATAAAGAAATACGTGGTCAAACTAAAATAGTTTTATACTATAACTATTATAGTATACCAATTTACTGTTTAGAAAAATTATTTAATTGTTAAAGTTCTAGTATAATTGGTTAATTTAATCTCTCATGTCCTTTAACACTTCTTGAGCCTAAGTCCATTTTAGCAGTCCTAGCTCCAAATTGAACAGCACGCTTAGCAAATTTGCAGGCTTGCTTAAGGCCTAGCTGATGAGCCACTTGTCTAAGCATTAGTTTATCCCCAGTTCCCTTTGGATAGCGCAAGTCCATTTTATATTGAATAGGGATTGTATTAACTAAATTAATAAATTCACGGTCCAAGAAAGGGAATCGAACTTCTTTAGAGTGGTCTGAGATAACTCTATCGTCACGCCCGAGATTACGACTAGGTAATCTATCTACATCTAATTGAATCTAAACAATTATTAGCAGGCGAAATGATAAAATATACTATATTACCTCGCTAAGCAATCCTTCAAATTGACCTGATTCAAAAGCTCTCAAATGGCGAGAATATCCTCCAAACTGCTCATCAGCTCCGAGACCTGATAAAAGTACTCTACAAGTAGAGTGATATTCAACGTAACTCTATATCATTTGTGAGGTTTAATATAATAAATATTCAAGTTATATTTACATTAGCATATTTATCATAAATAACACCTAGTTTTTTCATTAATGATTAATCAATCAATAAAACGATAAATTACCTTTTCCTCTAGATGCAAACCAAAAAGCTAAAGCTATACTCTATAATATAATTAATAATAGCTATACGCTTAACGGTTTATATTACCAAATCCATAACTGTATCCGAAGGGAAGATTAATCTCTTTATATGATCAGTATACTCTAAAACCTGCTCATATGGAACATTGATTTCTACAAAATTCCATTTTCTCTCTGGGCACAATGATCTATTCACTGTGTAAGTTACTAGCAATATTACTATTTGACATTATATTACTTTAGCTCTTCATAAGTTTGTCTACCAGTTAAGCGATCTGGTACATCGTATTTTTTAGATTCATCAGATTTTTTATGTGACTGAATTCTGGGATTTTCAAATCCAACGTTAAGAAGATCAATAGCCAGGTTAGAAGGTAAGTGATCGTGGCAAAGTCTAGCCAATATAGCACAATCTAAGCCTCCAGAGAATAGTATACCAACTCTAAATCTAGATTAGTATTTTACTGTTAAATTGGAAGAGGAAATGTTACCTCTTATCAGGAATATTTTCAACTCTAGATTTAACGCTCTGAGATAACTTGTCTTGTACAGATCTCACTCTATCTAACGATCCGCCAGAAAGTTGATCAAATAACTCTTCTGGAGTATTTTCAATAGATTTTAATTCTTCATTAATAGTTTGGTTAACCAATTGACCTGGGAAGAACTAATATATGACTGTTAATCAATATTTTTTGGACAAATGAAACAGATGATGGTTACATATGATGAGTTGACGCTTTCATTCCATTTTAAAGGGTGTACATGGTTACTTAATAAGACTTCAGGTTTTCCCAAAGACTCTTCGTCCATATCTAAATAGTAAAGTGTATTTGGATCAACTTCTTTCCAGTCTTCAGTTTCCGGGTTTCTAATTGCAAGAGATGAAATAATAAAATGAGGTAATTTTTCAGTGGGATAATGAATTAACATAGATCTACGACCCATAGGATCTCTTCCAAAGTATAAGCGCTTATGTGATTTCTAGTAGATTATATGAATAGTGAATGAAAATATAGACAAGTAATATTACTTTATAATAGAGTATTGAATAAGGACCCTCTACTCCACTCAACAAATTGATAATATCGTCGCTGTTTGAGCATGAAGCCAGTTTTTGGAATATGATTTTTGTATCATTTTGATCAATTGAAATCTAAGTCTTGAATAAATATATTATATTTCTTTATACGTCAATTAATTACATTAATACCACCAAAAATTTCACCATTGAATGCCATCCAGTCGCCTTCATCATTAGACATAGGCTGTGGAGTTACTTCAGTTCCTCTTAAATGCAAAACAAACCCTCCAACATTAGGCTTAAGATCAGGAAAGAAGTTCTCAGGTGAATTAACTTCAAAATAGTCGGGTCCTATTGTAATCGCGGGTCAATATAAAAGCTGAGTTATTTTATGAACCGAATACCTCTGTTAATAAGGAGCTTGTATAACTCTTGCCAACTTGGATCGTCTTCTAATTTAGAACCAGTATTAGGAGATAGACTGAATAATATACCACACATTAAATAATCAAAACTAAATAAGCTTGAATTAGTCTATTATCTATATACAAACATATAATTCACATGTATTCATAAACGATTAACTAAAAGTTATTATTATGGGATTTTAATTATAAATATTGAAAAAATTTAAATATGTGGATAAATAGAAAGATTTGTATACTATGTAAATTAAAAATGGAGAATCGGGGTATCGATCCCCGTGCCTCTCGCATGCTAAGCGAGCGCTCTACCATTTGAGCTAATTCCCCATAACAATGTATTATATGTTAAAGTCAAATATTATAATACTATAAACATTAGATAATTTATATGGATATTGGAAAATGTTTATATTTATTAAATATCTCGTTATTGGGTTTTATCATTATATAGATTTTATACTTTTTTCTACTCTGACAGAGATCTGCCTCTATCTCCGCTATAACTAATACTATTTGCCATATTAATTTTTCTTGTTTCCGTTTTGTACATTTACTACATGCCAAAATCTTATTACTATTTTAAAAAACATCAAATTTGTGATCCCACAATTTAAATTATAATGTAATTTTTTTTGATACAAATAAAATTTTTTTTAAATGTGAATTATTTTAGCCTCTCTGACACCATTTTTCAATACTAAATAGTGTTTTAATCAAACCATAATGGACTCTAAGAACGCCGGAATTAAATTAGCTAAAGTTACCAAAGTTTTGGGCCGTACCGGTTCCCGTGGTGGTGTCACCCAAGTCCGTGTCGAATTCTTAGACGATGCCTCCCGTTCTATCATCCGTAACGTTAAGGGACCCGTTCGTGAAAACGATATTCTTACCTTATTAGAATCCGAACGTGAAGCTCGTCGTCTCAGATAAATGTATTATTTAGTACAACTTTTTTCGATTTTATTGGAAGTAAAGTTTGGGAACTAGTGACCATTATTGTCATTGATTAAAGAAACTAGTTTTTCAGAGCTATAACTGATCAATATTTTTATTCTAAATTAACTATTTTCTAACTATTCAAGTTTTTCCTCCACTTTTTTCGAATATTAGGCTACTGTATAAATCTCGCTTACAGAAAAAGATTACCTCCGCCTCTATTTTCTATGGTATATACAAAAAGATATCTAACAAAAGTAAA
>KQ964443.1:157170-167576 GCA_001566745.1 Conidiobolus coronatus NRRL 28638
TATATCCTGCCATGTTTTAAAAATATAATCATTTATAAAATTATATTTTGCATAGATCAAGTATATGCTCAAAATTTTTTGAGTAATATGCGTAAGGTTTGACTGTAGCTCTTTTAACAAAAGGTTTTCAACCAATTTATACGTAATAGGCTATAAATAGAATGATATAAATGAATAGCATTTATGCTACTAATAATGCTAATAGCCAAGCATTAACTAGTTAAATGATATAATAATTACTACCAATATTAATGACGAATATTGCGTTAATTTTTTATTTCGAGTTAATATGACATAATTAATAAAACTATTAAATTGCATGTAACTTGCATAATTAAAAAAATCAGTCCTACGCATTAGTTTGAGAATTTCGCATGTTTAAATATAATCCAATAAGCAATATTTTTTTGTAAAATAATTAAGATTAAATAAGCATTCTAATAACTATCCAATTTTTATTTACAAAGTCATTTATTTGATATAAAGTATAATATAACCTATCTTAATGAGTATAATAATAAGAGCCTGTCTAATGAGAATTAACGAGAGTTTGGCTTCATTAGCCTATAGCTGATTAATCCACCAATTCCTAGCCATACCCACCAGTAATCATAGATCACCTGATCCATAAGATTGATCCAGTGCTCTCCTTTGTCGTCATTAGATCTTGATTTAGACTTGAAAGGTGTAAGAGGCTTTAGAATTTGTGTGAGTTTAAAGTGGCGTTCCAAGTTATATTCTAACTCTTCAAATGGCTTCAAGAATGAACTTTTTTCTTCAAAGAACTCTTCTTCTTCTTCCTCTTCTTGGTCGACTTCTTCAAAACTATCCAAATCATCGGAGTGCTTGGACCAAGGGAATTCATTTTCAACTTCACCGAATATTTGTTGAATCGGGGTAGGTAAGTCATTTTGCATTCTCTTCAAAGTACTTATTTTAGCCTTTTGCGACTTCTTTAAACTAAGGTGGTATTTTGGTTGTAAAGTTTTGCATAATTTGTTAAGAGGTAACTTATCTGGGAAGTGTTTGAAAATCAGTTCCAAACTAAGCATTAGTTGAGAGGTCCATAAGTTATTAAAGCCTAAATTTAACAAACCTTCATCATTTAAACCTAGTAACTTTTTACCCGATAGTTTGGTTTCTATACAGAAATGTTGAATATCTTTTGCCATGAAGGGAGGTAACTTCCATAAAGTAACCATATAATTACCAACTTGCATAGGGGTCCAGTTAAGCATATTAGCTTTGGTATGAGTTAGTATTTCTTCCAATTGATCTAGTTCGATGTGCACATCTTGACTAATTTCAGTTTTTAAACTGGAATTAATTTGTGGAGGGGAAAAAGTTGGAGTTAGAGGTAATTGTTCAAAGCTGGGTGTTTCTGGTGATTCGCTAGTGCTCATTATTTAATATTAGTTTCAATGAATTTAATAAGAAAAATTTTTTAAGTTAACAACTTTAGTATTATATAGATTAATTAATAAAATGAAGTTTTTAGAATAAATATAAAAGAGCTTATTAACCTTAATTTGATTTTATTCTAACTTAATAAATTTAGGGCATTAAATTTATCATAAGAAACTGTAATTCACATGCATTTTGCAATAATCTTCCCCTTTATTGGCCAATTAAATCGAATATCTAGAATCTGTGATACTCTTCAGAGTTAAACTGATTTATTTAAACATCCCAGTATGCTAGCAATTTTAAGCAATGGGAATTTTAATAAAGTTATTATATTGCTTATTTAGTTAATAACTATTATAATTAATGATGAAATATCACTGAATAGATCATAATGAAAATTTAAGGAATAATGATGAGTATTGCATACAATGATATCATTATTATAAATTGAAAATTAATAATTGTAGAAATGCTTGTGTTAAATTTAACATCAGTAAGAAAAAAATATAACATAAGTATATATATGCAAAGGTTATGGGTTGTATATTGGTATAGTTGACAAAAAGAAATTAAAATCCGACCAACCGGAATTGAACCAGTGACCTAGAGATTACAGCTTAAACTACAGTCTCCCGCTCTACCAACTGAGCTATAGTCGGTTAACCAGAAGGTTGGCTACTAGCACCCATCTTATTTAAATATACTTACATTTATTTATGATATGCATTTATATTTAATAATCTCTCTAAATAGACAATGTTGAAATTAGATGTCATATGCGTTATTTTAATTGCTTTATTAATTCACATTTGTATATTTATTTATTCAATAAAATACGCTTATTTCATCAGCTACTTGTTGTGTATACGTTATATATAGTGTTATAGCTGTTATAAACTAATTATACCATGATTTCATTTGACAATATTTGATGTTGTATATTGAATTTATCAACAGATTTTTTGTACAAAAATTAAAAAATCTATTATACTCAATTTAAATCGTAAATTATTCATATTATTAGATGACAAGCTATAGTATCATATATAGTTATAATGTTTTCGACGATAAAATAGTGATTCGAGTATTTGAGAATAAAAAATAACGCAATATTTGATAATTTGTTTCAATAAGATTGAAATTTGCAGTGTTTATCGTATAATTTCTAATAATCATGAAGTATTGTTCGTTAACATTCGAATAAATCAAAAGTGTAGTTATCATTGAAAAAATTGTATGTAATCGAGTTTTATAATACTTAGACAGAAGTTGTTATAAATTTTAGTTAATGATAAAGTATATATTTTAGTTTTGAATCTGCTAATATTTATAGTTTTTTGAATAATTGTTGCTTACAGATAGATTTGGATATTACATCTAAGGAAACAATACTCCACAGCTTAGTGTTGTATATTTTACCACTGAATTAGTTTAATCACTGATATTAAACAAAACGATAAGATTACAATATTTCATTAACCATAAAATTATATATTATTTATAGCATCTAAATATCTATTCCTTTATATAAACTTCTTATACAGCAAATTTCACTTATTTTCAAATTATCCAAATATAGTATAAATTAGGAAATTTCCCTAATAAAAACATTTGTGACAGCTTAAACAACTTTTTCAAAGTTGGGAGGTTCAGTGTATTTAGTATTTAAAATTTCAGTTGAAACAAGTATAAAGATTATTGTTTAATAGCGACTTATCCTTATACCTATTTTTAATATTGTGCTAGAATATTTAAAGTAGAAGGTTAGTAGTATATATTCTGTATCTAAACGATAATCTACTCTTTGTACGGATAAATAATTTAATTAAGCTCGGAATTTTTATAAAAATTTTATTTTAATAAATGAATATTATACATTTTTGAAGGTTGAACTTGTTGAAGAGTTTTTGTTTTAATCTTGGCTTTAGAGCCAAATCTTTGATTATAATATATTGCTGAATAGCCTCAATTTTCAAAAGTTTCGCTGCTGTAATGAGAACTTTACTATACGGGAATTAATGAACTCAACATAGCTCCTAGTATTTTGATATTTCTGTTAAAAATAATTTATACGGGAGTGTATTTCATTTAATTATGAGTTATTCTGTTCATTATTAATTTTATAAAAATTGAATATTAGATACATTTAGCAGTTTTTCATTTATTATTAGAGGTAAAATTTAGTAGTTATTTAAATGAAAAATACATGTTTTTATTTTTATTAAAATAGCAACAATTATATAGACATATACTAAGCTCTAGCTTTAATATACTTGTATTATTATATATGAAGAAAATAAAAAACTGGAAGAAGGTATTATTTAAAAATTTTACCTGATTTAAAAAGATTGATGGAATGCAAATAAACTTAAATGACTAAATAATGCGTGAATTTTTCACTCTCTTCATGTACGCTCATTTCATTGCGCTTAAAATCATTCAACTCTCGCTTAATATCCAGGGTATTAAGCATATTCTGTTCAAGGTCAACCCCCATCCTACGATCATACTCCTCATCACAATAGGTTTCGAATATGACCACAAATTCGTTGAATCTAAACTGTTTGCCGTTGATATATTTTTTAGAGCGTCCTACTTTGCTCAAGGTTCTAGTTCGTGACTTTCTCTTCTCTTTTAAAGTGGTTACGTTATCTTCTAGAGATGGTGGACACGTTTTAGCCTTGAGAATACCCTTTCGAGGCGAGTCTTGAGCTTCTAGAGATACTATTTTACCTTTTTCGTCTACCATGTATAAGTTTCTAGCATTACCTCCAACTGGAGGGACTGAATTAGATTTAGCTCTTTGTCTATCCTCATCGGTATCAGTTTCTGCAGATGTGGAAGTTGCAGAGCATACAGATCCCTTGCGCTCTCTCTGCCTTGGAGCCTGCTCATTTCTAGAATCCTCAGAGCTTTCCATCATCATATCACCGGCTTTATTCTGGTAATTAATAACATCTTGAACCATTGAAGGAGGGACTGATGTTATATTTTCACTTGTAGGGGATTTTTGATTACCTGACCCCAATTCAGCTAATTTTCCCGCTTCTTTATCCAAATTCTCTAAAGAATTCAAGTTATTGAATTGGTCCTTCCATACGAATTTAAGAAATTTAACGAACTTGCCCATTGCAGAGCTGGACTTTCTAGATAGGCTTTTACTTTCCAATTTCCTTCCCTTGAAATCTTCTAAAGCTTGCTCGTTTGAGGTGGGATTTCCAAGAGAGTATCTTCTATCAAACTTCCCTTTTGGTTGTGATATGGGTGCATTGGGCTCGCAAGGCATGGATTCTGATTTATGGATTGGCTCACCATTAAGTAGTGGCGCAGGCTCTTCAACTAGAGGCTTATTTGAATCTATAAGCTGAGGAGGTTGAATCTGGTTCTGTGTATCTATTTCTCCGTGATCAAATAGCTGAGTAGCCATGGAAAATCTCCTTCGCCTTTTCTCTAGAGCATCGCTAGACTTGGGCCCTTCCGTCTTATAAATTTTTCCAAAATTATCACTTCTTGCATCCAGTAAAACTGTCATCTTTTATTATATGCTTGGAAAGATTTAATATATTTAGCTAAATTAATTTACTCTACTTCCCTACAGTTTACAATAATTATATAAAAATTAAACTAACTAGTATATGTTAGTATATTAAAAACAGAAAAAATTTAAAAACAAAATGGAAATAGTTGGTTATTAAATAACTGGCAAACTTTAGAAAATAATATTTGGTTATTATATTTGCAAACTCTGCTATTTGTATCAATTTGACCAATTCATCCAAGTCAATTTGAAACGGATTTATTTAGGTTAAATTTAATAAGGAGGATCCTCTTTTCTTTAGCTAAAATTTTATACGCTTAGTTTGGTCCCTTTCCTCTTTTTCAATTGGCTCAAGCTCTTTTTCTTTGCTGGTCAAGCTTAATAGTCTATTTAGGCTCGATCCACTCTAATTTGTAGTGATTTGTCAAGCTGCGTCGAAGAGTGAGTGAAACCTTTTGTCAGTTAGCTTGCTTATTGGTTCATTTCCTTGGTCTCAAATCAGGTCTTAGACCTACGAATTGAACCCAAATCTGGGATAGAGGACTGCCTGAACACATAAAATCCCAATTAAACGAGCAAAATCACGCTCATAGATATATCGATGAGATATAACATTTGTCAATTAGGCAATCACCTACGATATTCTTTCCAATAACACAATTTTTGCGAAACAAAATCAATTTTACAATCTATAGACAAACTAATTGTTTAATAATTTGCCTCTCTTTAAGCTGTTAATGATTTAAGTTTACGTAATTAATAAACTAAATAGATTATTTATAATTAAGGAATTAAATCTTATAGAGATTAGTACAATTGCTCAAGCAGATACCTTATTGCATTCATTAGATTAATATTCAAAATATATCAGATTAACATCATTTAAATAATAACACTAATTTCTCTCTAAAACCCTTTAATTTGCTTTAATATTTAACAATGTTATTACACTAATTGCTAATTTAATTGTTTTTTAATTAAGCTTAAATTTTAAAGTTTAGCTAGATTAACAAAAAAGACTTACAAATCTAATCTATATTTAATAATATTTGTTTTAACTTTTTATCAATGCTATTATACATTATATTTGATAGCTAAAGCTATTACTCCTGTTATTTATTCGTTTTACAAAATTATAATCAAGTTAAAAGCGCAATTTTAGTATAATTATTTAACTCAATATTTTAAGCAATACAATAACATACTATTCAATTAGAAGTTTATACTATGAATAAACAAGTATAGTATTTTAAAAGAATTATTAATCCCATAATCTGATAATGGTAAAATTATAGATTAAATTTCATTGATCATCGCATAATTTAAAAAGTTGTAATAGAATAAAGAGATGTCAGATGTACAATCCAATACTCATTGGAATTTAATAAACTTACAATTCCCTAAAAACCTACAAAGCATCTCAAAAACTCAACTCGAAAGACAATATGAGCTAAATATCCATAAATTTCCTCAACAGGCCGATCAATGGATAAAGCCCGATAATTTACAATTTAATACCATAAAGAGATGTTTAGTAAATTTACAAGTTAAAGATTATAGAGTTGAGCAGTTGATAGCTCAAAAAGTTTATTATATAAATAGAAATCAGCATAAAACTGGGAAATATTTTAAGAAGTATGAGCAGGTATTATGTTAAGCTCAAATTATTACTCACTGATTTTAATAACGTTATTAGGTACTGAGAATAGTTAAAAGATTGTATCAAATGGGTATTGAAGATACTTGTAAAAGGATTTTAGCTCTATTTTACAATATATCAAAGTAACCAATTTGCACCAATCAATTAAATATATTTTAACATTTAGTTTAGTAAAAATCAAATGAAAAGCTTACCTAACGCATGGTCACATATTCCTAACATGGATTGGTTAAAGTTTAGCATTCAATATTTTACAGGTGTTTTTACATTATGTGATAAAGGGCTTGGTTCTTGCGAATTGTTATTCAAGTAAATAGTTTAGCTATATTATTAACAGTCAGAATCTAATTTGCATTAGCTATCTAGTTCAATTACTTCAAACTCAGGAGTATGTCCCATTAGCAATAGTTCTAATGAGTATAATTTCCAGACTTTATACCTATTTAAAATTAATGAAAGCAGACTCTAAGTTACTAGTTTTATTATTAACATTCTGCGTTAAAATGACCAATGTATACCTCTGTCTAAACTGCTCAAAATTGTTTACTAATTATTTGAATAGAATGAAAGTTTAATGAACGAGGGCTGGACTTTAAAGGAGTTTTTACCTAAGCCTTTAGTTAATAATAAGAGAGAAATAGCTACTGAAGAGTAAGTTACTCATATTTTAATAGTTTTAAATTAATCACCGTGATTTAGATCTAAAGCAAAGATAAATGGCGATAAGCCTAAGAAAAAGAAAAAGAAGAAGGTTATTAATATGGATGACGATTTAGGAGGTAAAAAATTGGCTACTTTTGCATTTATAGTTATTAACATAAATATTAGAGCCCATATAAGCACAATAATGAAGATTAATAAGATAATAGAATAGCTTTAATGCTGAATAAATTTGGAATAAATTAATAATAGTATATATCTTTATTAAACACCTTTGATTAATAATAATAGAGCCAAAATCCATAAATTTTTATTTTAATTAAAATTGAAAGCTTGATCAAATTTAGGGGGATTTGCTAGAGATTGTAATTCTGCAAATAAGGAGAAAACTCTAGGGTCAACATCTTTAGTAAATGTGATATTTTCTAAAGTAACCATGAAGGGGGAATAAATTTCAAGATAATCACGTCCAAATTCCCTAAAACGACCTGCCATGATTCTGAAAAGTGTATCTTCATTGTGATTACGACCTTGACCATCTAAATGAGTTAAGTATTTTGATAAAATTGAGCAAAAACCTTGGAAAACGAGGAAAATATTATTCTTTAGCTCTTGTCTAGCGGATGTTAAATTAGTTTGAAGGGAGGAAATTTCATCTGCATAGGGGTCAAAGTCATCGGTTTGCATATTATCATCAGGGGATAAGCGTTTAATTTGAGTTTCAATATCTAAGATCCAGTATCTTAATTTGTTAATCGTATTTTGTAAAATTTCCCAAACGTGAGCTCGATGATAATGTTGCATAGCGTTTTCACTGAATAACCAGTTGATAATATTTGATGAAGAGATAAGGTTATAGTTGGTAAATTTATCAAGCTGAATACCCATCCATTGAGGAACTGGGCTCCAGAATGATACAACAAGCTGTACTAAATGATCTTTAGCGGAATCGTTATCAATTAAAAATGTGAAAACTCCAGAGTAACGTTCAATAACATTTAACATATGAGAGAAACTCTTACTACCTTGAACAAGAAGTGTTTCAATAACAATCTCACGGATTATATCTGTGGTTAATTCAGGATTAGCGTTGGCTTCATTGACACAGTGCTTAATCATATTTATATCAGCTTTAGATTGAATAAAGCTGTCGATTTGCTTCTTGAGTTTGCCTTGAGGAGTGTTCTCATCTACATTTTTATATTTATAACTGGGCTCAGGGCTCAAATCTCCAATTAAAGCTTGCATAGGTTCAGAGATTGCTTCCTTGATTCTTTCATAATAAGCAAGACGAATGCACTTTTCTAAAGTACCGGCAACGAAAACTCTGCGGAAGTCAACGAATTCCAAATCCCATACTTGACCAAAGGAATCAAAATCCCATTTGTATTCAATATGACTAAGATAATGACTGAACCAGTTATAAAGTCTATTAATACAGCCGATGTCAAGATCAGAAATTTGTTCATAAATTCCTGGAATAGCGTTCTTTAAAGCGTAGGTAAAGGCAACAGGGGAGCTCTTAATTCCTTCAACAACTAAAACACCATAGTAAACTGGTTTGTGACAAGGATTTGGTAGAGTTAAGACTTTGTTAAAGATACTTTCAATAATAATTTTTTCTAAACTTAATAAACTTATAGGATTATCAATTTCACCAGCTTCTTGTTCAGGATCTACTTCCTTAGCAGTGTAAAAAGTGTCATCAGGGAATGATGATGGAATAGATAAAATATATTTGATACATTCTCTACGGTTATGCTCCATTAAGTCGATTAAATCTGAGATAACATCTGAAATAATGTAATATGCGGGCGATTGACATTTGGTTAAGTGTTCAGAATAGCAAAAGAATACATTTGTAGGTGTAGGATAAGTGACTGATGAGTCATGGGGAACAGGTGTAAACTCAGGAACGTCGTGTTGAAGGGCAGATCCCAAGGTTGATTCAAATAATGTATAAGGTTTAGGAAGAATTTGAGCATCCCAGTTTTGTTCTTTCAACTTAAGCATTTGAGCCCAAAGAAGTTCTAATTTATCACTTGGGATTCCAGAGTATCCTTTTTGGTGAACAGTCAAAACTTGTAATCTGGGGTCTTGAAGTGATTTACGAGTGCTAATATATTTTTCAATAGATTCAAACATTCTGTTGAAATCATGAGGATTACGCTCGCTTAAATCTCTGGCAGCCCAGGGTAAAGAAGCCAATACTAACTCGACCATACAATCAACACGATCCTAATTTATAAATTAATAACTATATCTATATATAAAATAATTAATAGTACTTTGATAGGATTTTCTTCATTGAAAACTGATAATAAGTTGTTATAAATAGCAATTAAAGTAGATGATAAAATCATATTTGAGTTAACTAATTCAGCAAAAAATCTTAACTAAATGAAAATATTAATAATTTGAACTTTAAGCTTTGGCTAAGTGTATTTACCAAAATTTTAGCTCTACGCCAATCTCCAGTTTCCAAAGCGTGGGAAAAACCTGTAGAGGCTCTGTTAACAATAGCACCTCCCAAATCATAATTACGAGCGGTTAATAATCCAACTAATGTACCGTAAATAGAAGATTTATGAGGTAATTCTGAAATACTAAATTGCGTTAATAAAAAGAATACAGAAATATGTTGAATATTACCATTTTTCAAAAATATCCAAAATGAAATCGGAATGTTTAGCATAATCCTTTTCTAAAATTTCGGTTAAAGCTTCCAAGTTTTGTTGTAAATTTTTTGATATCTAAATATATTAATGAATACAATAAACGAAGAATAGGATAATTTAGTGTACATTATCGCCAACTCTAAGTATTAAGTTTGATAGGCGATGTTCAAAAGTATCTTCCTTGGGAGGACCTTGGTTATACCCTCTGTTTCTATTATTATAATGACCCCTTTGGCGATCTCTGCCATATGGCTTATTGTGATCTATATAGTATTATTAAGAGCTGTATATAAATAAGAATTCTAAAAGCTTACGTCCGGTTCTGAAACCTCTTGAAGATTTATCTACAATATAAAAAATTAGTAAGAAAATTAATATTAAAAGTATAATTAAATACCGTAGTAAACCATTTAAAAATATAATATTTTTTAAATTTAAGTGTTGAAATAAATTAAACTTTACT
>KQ964443.1:178227-190848 GCA_001566745.1 Conidiobolus coronatus NRRL 28638
ACTCAATTTTAAAATCATATCAAATTTTTAATTATTTGATTATAATTTGCTATTTTCCTTTTTTGTATAAAAATCTGAATGTAGTATGGTTTCACAGAAAACTTCAAATAAAGGAATATATAGTTAAGATATTATAAATAATCAAAGGTTTATTAAATTTAGGTATACTGTATATAAGATAAATTTTATTTCACAAGTTCTGTCCTCTTCCATTCTCCAAATTAATCTTGTTTGTATAATCATATCTCATTCTAAATATCTCTCAAATTTTCAAATATTTTCAAAATAAGTTTGCATTTGAGAGCAAATAATTAAAGCTTGGATTCTTGGCAGTTAAAATAAATATAAAGTTTGAATTCTATTTAATCTAGCGTATATAAACTAATATTGAAAAGTGACATATATTGACTGGCTTATAAGCTACAAACTATTGAATTTATAAAGACCAAGTTGACTAAAATACTACAAATTATAGCGCGTATATTTAAACCTTTAAAATAAGCAAAAAATATTTTATTGCCAGTATGTTTTCTTAGTATCATTTTATTGGTTAGCTAATATGTCTTATTCATGCTATTATACAAACTTTATTATTCACCATTATTCACTTAGCCCTGAATCAAAACTAAAAGTTTAACTGCAGTAAAAGTGACTTACTATTTATTAAACTAGTTTGCAGATTTATCAGACTTATTTATACTAATATATACCAATATAATATATCAATATTATATTATACATGCTTGATCAACATTGTAAAAATATATTACAATTCTTCCAGAGCTTCTAGCAATAAAAATCATTAATTTCTTACATAATCGGAGTGTTTCAATAGAGTAATTGGAACCATGGTCTGGTAATTTACTCATTATAATAATAAAAGATTAAGTTATAAATATAGTAAATTTTGTTATAATTCTAGCTTCTACTTATTGTTTAGGCTATTAATTGTAGTATAAATTAATTTAGAAGGTTAATATTTATTAAAAATAGCAGCAAAGCGATTAAAATGAACAATTTTAGTCAGTCTAGCTTAATAATAAGCTAAACTAAATATTTATCAATATTGATTAACAAAAATAATAATGGTAATAATATTAAATCATACTTTCGTCAATGGGATTAAATCATCTAATTTTGATTATGCTTATAATAATAAAGTGTAATGTTATAACTTGATTGAGCTACTAGTAGATATTATCATAGCGTGTTTCCTCCCTATAGATCTAAGATATATTAATCAAAGCTAAGTTACTAGTAAATATATTATAAGTGTCATATAATTAAGTATATTTTACCTTATATAAATTGAGCTATATATAGTTGATAGTAGATGTTTGTTCAATTTTACCATTTTTGTCAACTTACTAGAATAAAGTGGAATACAGTTTTTATTTGGTTTAGGAGAATATAATTCTTGCAATTATGAATATTAATTACGTAATATATTTGACATAATTCTTAGTTTAATCACTAATTCTTGCATTAATAACCTCATTCTAATCAAACTTTAAAAAATAATAAGCATAATTAATTGCTACAAATTTTGAACTAAGCTCAATTTTTATTATTTTTTGTCTAATTTAATTATGCAAAACTTAATTCATAATATTTTTCCAAAATTGTTCAAATAACTGTAATGTTGAAATTTATCATTACACACCTTTATATCTATAAATAGCGTATACAGTAGTATCTAGTATAAAGTAACGAGGCTTATATATGGTAGTAGACTGATGTATATGCTCCTATGTATTTAGCCAAGCTTCAAGTTCTTATATCAGCCAAAAACCCAATTAGCCAATTTAGATAAAGTTCTCCGACTCCTTTAAGAATCAATCAATTTTCTCCAAATTCGCCTAGTTAAATTAGGTGAAGTAGATTTTATTTATTTAGTTAAATTGGGCTAATTTTAATAGAAGATTATTTTATTATTCGGGTCTTGTTTAATTCCTTTGCTTGAAACCAAGGTTTTTTATCTCAAAATTTTCAATTTGAAAAACATTCATTAGTATGTAACTTTGAATAAGGATCTTTCAGCTGAATATCATTCTTCAATAAATCATAGAAAATCCAGCATAATTTAATTATTTTAATATAATTATATCATAAATTTAAGCTAGTCTTCTTTTTATCATTCTACCATATGATTTAATTAAAGCTTTTGG
This sequence comes from Conidiobolus coronatus NRRL 28638, assembly GCA_001566745.1. Classification (NCBI taxonomy): domain Eukaryota; kingdom Fungi; phylum Entomophthoromycota; class Entomophthoromycetes; order Entomophthorales; family Conidiobolaceae; genus Conidiobolus; species Conidiobolus coronatus. The sequence goes on from KQ964443.1 coordinate 180,396, forward strand.
AATAATAAATTCTTATATTGGAAATGGACGCCGCTATTTCAAGCTAAGAGTTAAATTATTCACATTATCCAAATTAATACTTTCTAACCAATCTTCAGCTGATCTCGCCAATTATCTTCAACTGTTAAAAAAACTGAATATTTGGTCTATCATTCCAATTTGCTAAATTCGCACAATTTTAAAGCTTGTATGATGGCATGGTGAAAGATTATGAGAGAATATGCGTTTGATAATTTGATAAGACAAGCTGAGTGAATTAAAACTTTGATCAATCTCACTCTTATATTTACAATAACAAATATAAACACTCTGTTTTAAATAGCATGTTAGGATAAAGCCATATTAATTCAAACTAACTTATTAAGTCATTCCATTAAGTTAAAATCTATCAAACTAAACACTATCATTGACTCCTCAAGTTTAAGCTTTCTTATACCACACTCCTTTCCTGTTTTTTATATTTAATTACCAATTAAAATGATGCGATTTCAGTTTAGTATAAAAGATGGAATAATCCATTCTAAATTGTGTTTCAAGCTTTTTTTCCAGTTTTGCTGCTAATAAATTCTTCGTCCTCTTTACTCAGCACTACTAGCTCTCATCACCCTTACTCTCTATCCTTCTTATAACTATTAGCCTTGTATTATTTTATTAACTCGTCTTCTTATACTTGATTGAGACTTCTATTGTATATATTTCTAAACTTTAACTAACTTAACTCGCTTGATAAACTCTCTACTCTTATCTTACTACTATTAACAATGACCGAATCTATTAACTCTTATCACTCTTTGGAAACTGAATTTTCTAAGTTGAACTTGGAGAGAAAAATTAACTATGAAGTAGAGGAAATTGATTTAACTGAAACTAACGATTTTGATCCCGATATAACCCTCGATGGTAGTGAAAACTTATTTCCACCACCTTACAACCACTCTATGACTAGAAATCCTCACTCAGATAACCCAAACATGAATATGATGCTATATGAAAAAGTAATACTATTGAGCTTCGGATTATTCTTACTTTTATTAATTGGTCTTTTTAGATGCTTAATTTAGAATGTTTAGTCTCTAATATTCATGAAACTGTAGTTGATAGTCCTTTATTGAATAGCGATGTATCTCAACAGCTTAAAGAGTAATTTATTTTATAATTTAATAGAACTTTTACTAACCAAATTTTATTTTAGAATTAATGACACTATGAATAGATTCCAAAAAGAAGCTTCAGTTCGTTTGAGACAAAAATTAAGTGTAAAGCCGGACTGTCAGGTAATACACAATACCTTACTATCAATGAATATCTGCTAACTTATACTTTAGACTATATTTAATGATGATGGTTCACAGCCTCAAAAAACACCAACTATTGAAACTGAAGAAGACTGTTTCCCAGTTGAGGATAGTCAACGATATGACAGAGTTTGCTCAATGGTTGAATCACTAATATCAGATGCCAACACAGTTTTATCTAATCGAGGTGCTCCTTCAAAAGAGCTTTTCCAAAAACAATTAGAGAATGACCTTGACGAACTTGGACCATTAATGAAATCATCAGCTGATGAAGTTCACAAAACTGAAGAAATGATCCATCAACACTCTGAGCCTGTCGTTCCATGTGCTGAGACCCAGCCCATTAAAACTTCAGATAACAATGATGATTCATTAGTATTTGAATTTTCACTAAATTTCAACCGTTCTGGAAAATCAAATACTAGAAGCATGAAAAAGAAACTTACGCTACCCCTGTTTCGCCAAAATTCGCTTAACAGCTCCAATAGGTCAATAGCTAATGGCACTTCAAAGCAATCATCAGAGACTGCTTTAATCGACCCTACTTTAGTTTCATTTTCAAATTATGGAACTGTTGGATTGTTGGTTCTCCTTGGTTACTGGACCTTCTTATTTACTCTTGGCACTGTTCTCCTAGACTCTTCTTTATGCGACATGGCTGGCCTTCATGTTATGGAGCTTGTTGATGCTATTTCAGGCTCACAAGTTAAGCGCGTTGGACAAAGACGCCTTGGGTCTAAAAAGTCATTCCCACGTATCGAGTACCAAATTCCAACAGCACCACCAAAACATCGTAGAAGCTCATTTTAACTTATAATACCCAAATCATAAATATTTAGCTGAAAAATACTTATTATTATATTTTATTCATTAAACATATGTATATATCGACTTGAACTTCTTTGATCCCGCTAAAACTATCTATTGAACCGAATTTCTTATGGACTATATTAAAAAATCAATTAAAACGAGCTAGTTCTATAAATAAGCTTGTATTAGAAACTTGAATATCGACAAAAAGTCTTGCAATCCCTTGCATATGTATGCTTATTTATTATTGCTAATAAAATTATATTCAAACTGTATATGATTTAATCTTCTCACGGGTAAACATAAAATATATTCTAATATTAGTTAATAGGGAATTTAGATTTCATCTGTGCGGAATCAATGATTGTATAAGGTCAAACTAGTAGCTTGAAAACAACAGCTTAGTCAGGTAACCAAAATATTTGTATTTCGGGCATAATAATTTGTAATCAGTTTAATTTATTTTGAAACAAATTATCCTTTACAAATTGACGCAGATGTTAAAACAAAAGCTTTATTAGCTATTTAAAAAACAATCAAAATAATCCCATTGTTTTACTAAGTTCAATCAAGTTAACCCAGTTCAAAATTGACTACCAATTTAACATTGATATTAACTCAACTAAACAGGCAATAATTGTATTTCCTATTTTACTTTGCTCTGATAAGGGTTACTTAGTTCAATAATTGAGCAGAATAATTACTTAGACTGCGATAATTGGCAAATGGATAAATTTAAGATGATATCATAGGTCTACAGAACTTAAACATTTTAATCAACTTTATTATGGTTATTTTGACTTCCTAAAATGCGTGGTTTAGTGTGTTTTAAAATATTTACTTTTACTATTCAATATGTTTTATATATAACTTATGAAATAGACTTATAAATAAGCATATTTATATTATAAAGAGAGTTTTATTAGTTAATTGTACAACAATTACAATTAATTTGTTGTTCTATCTGAATTTGATAAGACTCCATACCTAATTGGATTAAAAATTAGTTTTGATAGGTGATACATACAGATTAAACTTACTTGAATAAGCAACCTTCAACACTTTCAATATCAAGGTGGGGACTTCTCAATTCGTCTACAAATTTTACAAAGTTATGGATTAAATTACCACCTTGGTAAACTAAAATAGTGGGGAGTACAATTTCATCAAATTTGGTAGATACTAAGTGACTTTGAATGCGACAGAATAATGTATGCTGATATTCTAGACACAGTTCATCCAGTATCTCATTTAACTTGTTGCAGTCAGCTATATGCTACGTAGTTAAGTTAGTAAAAATTGGCCTAATATGCTGACATGCTTACTCTTTGATATAAGTGAATAATAACATGTGTTTTAGGCGACTGCTCATCAATAACTTTAATATAATTATCTTCGTTTAACTCATAAACCTTATTAAATATGGCTTGATTAAGTTCATTTTTACTGGCTCCTATTTGCTCGCTTCTCTGATTCTTTCTAAGTTCTTCTAATCTTTTTTGCTTATATTGTTCGAAAAAAGCTTCATCATCAGACAAATTATCTTCAAGCTCATCTAACTCCAAATTATTAAAACTATTCTCCATTTGATTTAATGAGTCAAGCTGTCCAGAACTAATGCCGCTACCACTGCTCATCTGACTGTTGCTACTATTGCTTTTTTCTAATTTTCTTAAGTACCTATAGTCTGAAATAACTCCTTTAACACCAGTTTGTCTTCCTGAAGTTCTCTGATTTAGTAAACTTGCCTAATGATAAAAATATAGCTTTGTTAGAATAAAAAAAGAATAAATTGAAATAAGATTACTTGTTCTGCAGCTTTTTCTTCCTGAATTTTAGCATATTTGTCAGTTTGCTCCTCTTCTTCTTGTTCACTTTCAATATCGGATGCCAAACTATCGTTATCTCTCTCCCTATCACTGCCATTATTATCGTCGATAAACTGAACTGTATCCGGACTCTTCAGCATATTATTTCTTTATATAATATTCTAATTATTTATTTTACTAAATTTAAAATTATGAAAGAGAGCAAATTGTAAACAAAACAGTTATTATGTTTTTATTATTCAATTGACTATTTTACACTAGGTAGTTATACAAAACAGTTAAATTTGACTAACTTTAAACCATTGCTATATTTAGTAATTATACAAATATCAAATAATTTTCAAATACGAATAATATCTACACAGACTATTTGATAAGAGAAAGATGACGTTAAGAAATGGACTTACTGGCCAACGAGCTCATCGAAAAAGGTATTTTTAACCTCGAATTAGTTAATATTTAAGTCAATCGCGATAAAATTTCTTTCACTTATTGAAATATTATACCATATATAATATACAGTTTTATACATGATGTAAAATAAGATCTATACTAAGAAATAGTTTTAGATCTTTTTACTCTATCAAGTTCGAGTATATAATATTAAGAGTTTATTTTTGTAGCTTGTTTAAATAAATGTTTTAATCATTTTTTATTATATTTCATTTTCTTTTATTTCATAAATTAGTAAAAACTAACAGCCATGTCTAAGAGTATTTTGTACAAATATTTATGAAACGCATATTTTAAATTCTACAGTAAAATTAATGTGATTAGTATTTACTTTAGTATAATCCTTCTAAATGTAGCTTGTTTTAATAGTATCAAATTGTATATATTTTTAAAATTGTTACTACAACATAATCATTTAAAAGTATTATATATCAATGACTTATTAAATTTTTATTTGAAAAATTTTCACATATAATTTTTGAAATTGTTAATGTTAGTACCCATAAATGGAAATTGGTAATCCCAAAATTATTATTAAAATTATATTACCTCAGTGTTAGTGTAGCAAAATAGCTTTTGACTGGTTGATCTTTACATCAATAATCAATAAATATATAAAATGTCCTCCATCACCCGTACTCTTGCCCAATCTGCCCCCAAGGTACTATTTCTACAACTACGTCACAAAATACAACACAATAATATATATTTAAAATTCAGCAAACTGATTCAATTTTTAATTCTTAGTTGGCCCGCTCTTATGCTACCGCTACTCAATCCGTTCAAGTAATTTCAATCTATACCAACTTCAATCTCAATTTTTATTTACTTATACTGAATTTAGGTTCCTTTAACTTTACACGGAATCCACGGTCGTTACGCCACTGCCTTATACACCGCTGCCGTTAAGAAGAACGCTTTAGATCAAGTTGAAGGTGATTTCAAGAAATTCACCGAAACCTTGACCAAGGACCCCAAGGTTGTTGCTCTCTTAGAAAACCCCACCCTCAAGAAGGAAGCTCGTGCCGCTGTTGTCGAAGCTGTCTTCCAAAAGGCTAAGCTCAACCCCCTCACCACTAATCTTTTCGCTGTTTTATCCGAAAACCGTCGTTTAGACCAAGCTACTAAGATCGTTGAATCTTACCAAGCTCTTATGTCCGCTCACCGTGGTGAAGTTGTTGTCAACGTCACCTCCGCTAAGGTATATAAATTATATATTAATTTTTAATTAAAAAATGCTAATTTATTTTTATAGACTTTAGAATCTGATCTCTTGACTCAACTCAAGAACAACTTATCCAAGTCTTCCCTCGCCAAGGACGCCAAGTCTGTTGTCATCAAGAATTCCGTCAACCCCTCCATCTTAGGTGGTTTGATCATTGAAGTCGGTGACAAGACCATTGACTTGTCCGTTGCCAGCAAAGTTATGAAACTCAACAAGCTCTTAACTGGTAATTTTTACAGTATTATATTTGTTTTTCTCTATTAACTTTATTATTTTTTAGATGCTATCTAATTTCTTTTCAACAATATGATAAAAACAATTATATCAAAATTTTCCCCCCAATAATTACTACTTTTAAATTAATAATTTTTTATTTAGATATTATATAGTTGATTTATGTGGTAATAGATATATTATCTATAATACTTTATCTTCAGCCAATGCACATCTTATTAAATTATTTTTATATTACTATTATATGACAATGATAATTATTTTACACAATTTTAACATAATGGTATTAGCACTAGTTTATGATTACTCTTTTGCCAATACCGAGTTCTAGTTGATTATTTTGATTATAATATTAATATATCTTTATTGACAACTATTGCGCTATTTTATATCTTTAAAATTATTTTTAATAATAAATTTGATTACGTTAACCCTATCTGATACCTTTAATTTGTACTGTTTTTATAAATGAATTATAATATATATGTTAATCTGATAAGCTATTTTGCCATTTTAAGCAACTCAAGTTTAATATGACATGTGTCAAGCTAATTTTTACTTACATATTACCCTACTTTTAATAGTATCTTATAATTACCAAGTTATAAAAAATATGAATAGAACTGAGTCAATACCAAATTTATCATTCACATTTTTATCTATTACAACTTTCAGAAATTTATATGAAGTATTAATCAGACATTATTATGCTTCAAAAGGTGAATTTACTCAAGTTTATGTCCACAGTTTCATTTTTTAATAAAAATACAATGATTAAATCGTATATGACATAGTTATATAGTTTACTCTATAAGATTAATACTAATATTAATATAATAAATTTTTATTAAGATTAAAATAATTTATTTTCAACATAGTATCTATTACAATTGAAATATTTGGCCTAATATGATATATAGCATATATTATATAACTTAAATAAAAAATTATTTTTAATCTTTTTCTTGAAAAATATATAAACCTTGATGTTTTTCTTGGATTAAAAATATGTTATTAGAGTTATTAATTTTGTCTCAATATTGTATTTTTAATATACACTTTAAAGCCAGAGCTTTAGTTAAACATATTAAAATACTATTCCAAGAGGATTTTCGTATTTTAATATGATAAAACAATATCTGATATTATAGAAAATTCTATTTAATAAACCATTTTAATTATGTGAATCTGATTATGTGTATTTAATAGTATATTTATTATTTATATCTTGATTTTTATACAAAACTAGCGTCAATTGTTATACGCTTATTTGCTATATTATAAATAATTAACGGTGTTAGTCAAATGGCTTGTAATTTAAAATCTGTTTTAAACTTAATTCACTAGATAGTGATACATATTCATGATGACAGCGTATTAATAAAACGATAGTCCTGTATTTTATTAGAAGTTTAGAATTAAATACAGGCAAATTTTTAATTTTTTATGTGTTAGCTGGTCAAAATATAATAATCATAGTTGAACCAACAAATTAAATACGGTTTTAATGTCTACTAAATTTGAGATATAATGATTAATCTGTAAATTTTAGATTATTAATAGCTAATAATGTTTATTAACATATATAGCTTGGATCGGCGATTTGTACAAATAATATTGGATATAAAAATAGTATTTTTAATAAAATGTATATTAGTAAGGGTTAGATGAGTATATGCACCCTTAATTAAATAGTAAGCAGCATACAAGAAATCTTCATAATTATCTAACTTTCTGATTGTAATTCTATTTTTGGTTTTATTATGAAACGTATTCACAGTATTTTTATTTGACTTAGCCTTGGCCAGCAAGATTTAAGGCTAAGGAGAGATTGCCTATGAATGCTAATAATCTAAGGTGATTAGTTTTAGTTTGGATTATTCATTTAATTGGCTAATTATGTAAAATTAGCGAATAGTATTGAGAAATAGGCTGATTATTAATTGGTGTGGGAATATTAGCCTAATTCCCTTAAACTTGCAATAATCATTAAACCTATCAAAATTAACTTTTATATGAAGATTAGCACTATATAAATAAACAATAGTCCCAGGTAAATCTGCTTCAACTCTCTCCAAAACTTATTTATTAACACAAAATTATCAACTTAAATTAATTTAGCAACTTTGATAATTTTAACATATATAGTATATACTAGTTTTTTAATATGAACGCAGTTAGTGAACACCGTCTTAAAAAGTTACTCGATCAAACTGAAAGGCTTAAACAACAACTGAGTTTGCCTAGAGTAACAGTTTCAGAAGCTAGTCAGTCGTAAGTTAATTTGGCACTCTTTCTCTTCAATTACTAATTTATCCTTTTTTAATTAGCCTCATAAAATTTGCTACAACTACGGTTGACCCACTGCTACCCTCTATTTGGGGCTCTCAAGCAGGAAATAACCCTTTAAACGCACAGTCAGGAGGTTGTTGCTCGATTGCATAACTTCTCAGCCCTCTAACCTTGCACTCTCCCTCCTATTTAACTTGGTGTGCGATACTTGTCCAATTTTCAAAATTAACCTGTACAAAGTTATTTTAACCTTATAAGCCTCCTTCACCTATTTTCCCGCATGCTATTAGTCCCTATATTGTATAAGTTATTTACTCTCAGCAAGTTTCCTCTCCCCTCTTATTACTTATATAATATAAAAGGAGCTTTAAGAGAGAAGTTTATTGAAGTTTAAGCTCTTTCTCTAGCTCTTTTTACTATTATTCTATATCTTGTCAATATATTCTCACAGCCATGCCTTTTTTATTTTATTATATAAAAAATTTGATATTTTTTAATTACACTTATACACTTGGTTAATATTTAGCTCATGCATATATATTTTATTTGAACGATTATCATGCAGGGCATATAATCATACTTTAACTTTACACTATAATTTTCCTAAGAGTCAAAGTTTTTTGTAACATATTGTTTTAATTTCCTTAATAATAAGAAATAACTAAACTTTATTGTAAATAAACTGAATATAATTTAACATTAAAAAGGGGTAAGGCTGGAGAGAGTGCTATTAAAGTTAGAGTAATTAAGTTGAGTTACCCTATTAATGGATAATAATCTAGATCTTTTATGGTGAAAGTATACCCGCTAAGCTTACAAGTTAGTTAATTATCACATATCTATGGAGTAATATAGCAATAGTAGTATAGATAAGCGGTTATTTTTATTCTAGTTCATTGTTATTATTCTATTATTTATCGACATCCCTAAACCTAATCGGTTAATTTTGTATTATTTAACCTAATACAACTTTTTTGTTATCAATTAGAAAGCTATTGGAAATGGTTCAGTCTACAATTAAATAAGATAAATAGTAGGTTTATTGGACAATTTCAGCTGCATTTATTAAACTTAAGTGCATTTAATAAATATAAAAGTTAATTTTTAGTTATAATAGGCAAATGAAAGAGTTCAATCCAATATAATTATTATAATTAGTAATATCTATAATAGTTTATTAATTTTATAGGTTTTGATAAAAATATAATTAGATTCACCAGAATCCGTTGATTAAAGCTTGGTTGACTGAAGCATTTTCAGAGACATCAGCGATTCTAAAAGACTTGTCATTGAAAACTACATTGTCAGAAGAGTCAGAGTCAAAAATAGTACGCTTAACGAAGAAGGGGTGGGCTAATCCATTCTGAGAGAATTGATTGAGAGAGTTATCTTCTCTAAGAGTGGCATCTGTAAATGACTTGTCATTCAAACAACACTTGAACTGCTGTCTTTGACACCAATGCTGCGCTTCCAAAGAGGTGATGATGCAGCTCCTTGTGTAGCTTGGTTAACGGAGTTATCTTCGGCAAGCCTTGCAACTCTGGTAGATTTGTCATTAAGAACTACGTTCTTTGATGAGTCCCCATCTACAATTGAGCGCTTCCACCAGAATGGATGGGGATTTACTCCTTGCGCAGCTTGATTGACTGAGTCATTCTCTTCAAAATTAAGAAATCTGGTAGATTTGTCATTAACAATAAGATTTTTTGATGAATCATTATCTACAATTGAGCGCTTCCACCAGAATGGATGGGAATTTACTCCTTGTGCAGCTTGATTGACTGAGTCATTCTCGTCAAAGTTAAGAACTCTGGCAGATTTGTCATTGACGACAAGATTCTTTGATGAGTCTTCGCTTATAATTGAACGTCTTACAAATGAAGGAACAGAGGATACGCCAGTGTTTTCTTCGTTAACTGTTAAAGTATTTCCCCATCCGTTATTTGTTGCTTCTCCTTGGAAAGATTGATGTATGTTGTTACTCTTATCATTATCAGAGGATAAAACGTGTCCAGGACCAGCAACTTGAGCACGGCGTCTAAAAGATTGATTACCAACTCCAGAGAGAGCATCATTATCAAAGATTGTATTAAATAAGCCATTATTGGCAGTATTTCCTAAATTTTCGGTCTTGAAATTGGAAGATCCATCTCTGAGTACACTGCCAATATTACCTCCACTATCAACTTGACTACGTCTAGTAAATACTCCATTGCTAACACCAGTAGCTTCAGCTGCGGTTTCAACAACATTGCCAACTCCATTATTTACAACATCGCCGAAGTTCTTAGATTGGAAGTTGAAAGAGTCATCAC
>KQ964444.1:18902-33180 GCA_001566745.1 Conidiobolus coronatus NRRL 28638
CCCCTCAAATACCGTAAAGTATTTAATCTAATTAATTTAGCCAAACAAGTGCTCGAATTGCACTATAGTTTAAATTGCAGTGTAGTACTTAATAGTGTAATACTAATCCAAGCTCCAGTCACCTATAGTAGCCAGTTCTTTATTATTAAGATCAAAACCATTTGCCAAATCGACACCACTAATTAAGTTGTTAATCAGCCAAAAAAACCTATCTGTAGAAAGATGAATAGAGTACTAATAAAGCTAGAGATTTTCTTATTGATGTAAAATAAGGCTACTTAACTATTATTTAAAACTTTGTAGATCAAATTTACTATGAAAAGATTGTCGGTTAATTGCTTATTTTAATAATCAACAACATTGCTAATTAAACATAAGAAATTATAACTAAAATTAACTAAGATTTAACTGACATACTTTCTAAATAAAACTATTATTGTTATTATAAATGTTTATTGAACAAGCTTGGTATTATAAAATATACTTGTTTGAGCAAATTTTACCCTATGACAGTTAAACAGAATAATTGTTATTAATAACTTTAGCTTTGAAAATTGAAAGTCGAAACTGAAAATGATCACTAATATTTCTTTTTGATTATTTCTAACTAAAGTTAAGCGGATAAAATTGGGTTATTTGTTTACAATTAAATTCTATTCGGTTTGCTTACTATTGTTTATCGTATTAATTATCGTTAACTTTATCCAGTTAGCTTTGTAATTGAGCTGTTATGTGAATTAATTTCATATTGGTTAATATTCAAGTTTCATATTTTTTTCAAATGCAGGGCTAATCCATTAGAGATAGCTAACAGTAATATACTGTATAGACTGTAAAAATTTTTATTTTAAATCAGAGATAGGCAGGAGAGATGTGAGAGGTGATGAACAAGGGATTTAAACTGACAGATAGATCGCGGCGATTCAAACAGCTATTTTGGGGTCAATTTATGTTTGAAGTGCTACCTATAGAATTAACTATTGAAAATTGAAAGTGGTGCTAAATTTAGATAATGATTCTGTTGGGACTTGGGTTTAAGCTGTGTCATAGGATTTATTAGAGGATAGAAGTAAACATTAGTCTCTCGTTTACTTCCTAATCTGGCTATGTTTTTATATTGGAAATATTCTGGTAGATTTGTAATTATCAAGTAAAGGTTATTTTAAGATTGAAAGTATGTTAAACTATATGAATGTGATAAATCTTGTAAAATAACTAGTATTCAGTGTATATTAAACAACACAACTTACAAAGTTAAATAACCTTTATTTACTAAAACACCAGCTTCAACCTTTAATAGTTTAGCCGACTAAAGTCGATTACTAATAAGCAGAATCATAATGGATTCTCTATATTCTATGACGGTATATTAAATAATGCCTAATTTAGCAGGTTTATGACAAATTAGAGGATTGGCTGTAAATTGAGGAATCCTATTGAATCTGATAATTATGAACAAGTTGAATCGAACGTTTCACCAACCTCTTCCAACAAATTCAATCATTAACAGGAGTATAAATACCCTCATCATCCTCCCATCTCTCGTTTAATATCTGCTAAAGTTTCTCCTCGCATTGGCTTATTTCTCTCAATTAACATACTCTACTCGTATTATTCTTGAGTTTTGTATTGCCCCTATTCTAGTTCATAAATAGTTTAGTACTGTGCACTTATAGTATATCTTCCCCCTACTTATTCATTTGGCTTTCTAGACCAATTAATCAACTAGCTCATACTCAAATTACATTGACGTAGAGCCTTATTATTTATATTTAAACCCTATTCTTATCTGTATTATTATTATCTTGCAACATGATTAACTTGAGCAATCGATTCACTGACTTCTTCCATAAGAAGAAAAGTCAAAGTATTCCCCCAGTATATGCTGCCCCAGACAACAAGTCTAACATCAGAAGATCTCAGTCCTGTGCTCGTCCTCCTATTCCAAAAAAGAGGCCTGCTCTTCAAAAATCCCATGAAGCTCCCGAGCCCACTGCTCACCTCCCCATCACGCCTACATCCTCTCACTCTGATTTATCTTCGCCACCATCACCACCACCAACCCATGTAAGCTTTGTCAAAGCCGTTCAAACTGTCAGAAAGCAACAATCAACTCAAACCGAGAGCTTTTCCGATTTTTTCCCCGAGAAGGTATGGCAGAACCGCACCAAGTTTATGATTATACAACTTGAAAAAGATGTATTTACACCCATATTATCAGCACAATATCCTGAGATGGTTCCTCAGCTTCTTCAGTCCGTTGCAGATCGCTTATTTACTTGGTTTTTCATTCTTAAGCTTCTACCAGCCGGACCAGAAAGAATGAAGTATATGAACGAAGCATTAAGACTAGTTCAACAAAGTCAGTTAAATCCTAGAGCTAACGGGGTTAGAGAAGTTTGCTACTCTGTATTCTATACTCTATGCCAACTTCCGCCCTATCGCATCCCCACACATCTTCAGCAAAATTTACTAGACGCCTCTATGCAATGTATTGAATCTTGTTTAGAGCGCGAAGAAAGACTCTCCGCTGGCGAGAGAGAATCCATGTACACCTTCCAAATAGCTATGTACCGTGGCATATACTCATATTCACCGAAACTACTCATCCAGCCCTCCACTTAGAAAAATTAAGTCATTTTACCCAAAAATTATCAAATCAAGCAAAATTTACCTAAATTACTGGGAAAAAAATATTGAGGTTTGTCATATGGGAATAATTTCAGTTCAGAGACCCACCACAAACCGTCAAAAACATTATTCCTTATCAGCGAGAAATGGATGACTCATACGTGTCTTCAAACCTCTCTTTACACGCTCCGATACAAACTGAAACTCCCGACCAAAAAAGATATTATCTCTGACAAATTCTCCTATTCCCCTAACTAAAATCAATGTAACAAATTTTCCAAATATTTACCCTCCAACTTACTAACATCAAGGATTCTCCACTCATATCCACATATATCAATATATTTATGCGCTATATTATGAAGCCCCTATTAAATATTATTTAAAATTTAACTTTATTTCCTTGTAAATATACCTTTCTATTATATTAAATTATCTCATAATAAAACTATCATTGTTATTAAACTTATATTACTAATATTAATTACTGTAAAGTTAATTTTATGGATTTGAATAGCAATATGGTTCGACAATTTAAGTTTTATATAAAATTAACACCTCAAGTAAACATGTCAATATTAGCCTAGAGTGGTAAGTTATCAATTATAATTTCTATCAATCTTGGCTGAAAGCCCTTGTTATTTTTGTAAAGCCAAAAACCTTCACCTACAAAAAATTAGATGATATCATTATTACATTATAAATGATATATAGTCTTACACCAGATTCTATTATTAAGACGCAGGATATAAGTCACAGCCCTGATCCTTATCCATTTGTCTTTCTTCCACCAACATTTGATATTTATTATATCATAGAATTAGAGTCAATAGATAAAGGTTACGAAACTATGGAACAAAATCACACATTCAAATTTTTATTAAATTTACTGTAAACCTTATTAAATTATTTTAGTAAAAATTTATAATTTTAGCCATTTATAAACTAAAAATTTTGTAGCTAAAAGGACAATATTAAACCAATCATACGTTGGATGATTAGTTGAATTAATAGCTTATAAGTTAAAGAAAATCTGAAGTAATTAGCGCCTATATTACTAGTGCTATATTAAATAATAATCAGTTTAATTATTCTTGTTTTATTATTATTATTTCATATTTAACATAAAATTTAATCAGAAAGCATGTAAATTTTAATGATTAAATCTTTGATAGTTTTTCATACTCTTCAAGCATTTTTTATTTATTAAGGGATAATTAATAAAAAAACAAATGATCCCAAATATAACTAATATTTAACCCAAAATGCGCACTATTTATCAGCTACTTTATTTCTCTATAGAAAATTATAATATAATAGGAGTAGAAGTTATATCCTTTAAGATTAACATATAATTAAAAATTATCTTGAAATAAATTATATTACAGAGCTTTGTTAAACACTACAATCTTTAACTAAGTTATCGCTTATCTATAATATAATTAATTATAAAATACAATGCCCACCTTAACATTAACTTAATGTGGTGATATTATAGTAAATTGGCGATAAATAAGGCTGAATATTTTATTATATAGCAACGTAATAGAATGGGTTAATATTGTTGATTATGCACTCAAAATAATTTTATTATTTTTGAAAATGGTAAAAATTAAAGTAATCTAGTTAATTTAATTTAATTGTATGAACTCTGTTCAAAATCGTAATTTTAATGTAAACAAGTTATTATCGTATATGTCATTATTTAAAAGAGAAGAATTTATAATATTATATTAGAACAATATATTATTAGCTTCAACTAGCAAAAAAGATTTAAATTATTTTGAGCATATTCAAGTCAAAAATAAACACAACTTCATCGATTTAACTGGAATCTCTTGTTCTCATTATTAATATTACTTACACTCATTATTATAACATATTTAATGTATATTAATTCAGAGTAAGATGAATGATACAAGCTATCTTTAAGTCTAAATTAAACAGCAATAGTTTATATTTTATGAATATAAATTATATAATAGCTGCAAGGTGTATACTTATTACACTTTTACTGTAAAGTTTGTAAGTTTGAAAAATATTCAAAGTAGAAGCTTAAAGCATAATATACAGTAAAAATAGCTATGCATACTAGTTTTGAACTTGTTATTATAGCTGTTAATTGAGTCTAATATGATTATATTCAAGTAAATATTAATCTTATTAAAATTTATATATTATTCAATAACAAATATTTTTAAAATAGTAGTTTTAATATGACTAGGAAGATTATTAGAGTAGATTATTATCCATTGGTATTATGATAAAACTAGTCTAAGCGAAATCATTATGTTAATATAGTAATTTCTTTGCAGTAAGTTATTGTAAAAAGTTAATAAAAAAAGATGTTTATTATTATAATATATCAAATAATAGTAGCGTAAAAATATTGTAATAATAATTGTTAGAATATAACAAAGCTAAATTAATCCTCTCTAACATGCTTTCTAGTTTCATTATTATCATCATCATCCTCATCACTGCCACCTCTATCTCTCTTACGTTTAGATTCTAAAATAATAATTAATAAATTTACTAAATTGTAAATAAAATAGGTTAAATTACCAGGTTCAGCTTTAGCAGCAACAAATTCGGATGGAGCACCAGCTGGAGCGCTTGTGGTGTTAGCATAACGGGTTTCAACGGTATTACCAGTTTCAGCTTCTTGTTTAGCCTTTAAGTGTCCCCAACCGCCTCTACCGGGATCGTATTCTTGTCTGAATTCATCACGAACCTAATAGTAATAAAGAAATTATTCAATAAAGTTATTTTAGGAAAAGAATTTAATTATTACTTGACCACCACTTTTTCCTCTACCAAATTGTCTACCCTCTTTAAAACCAGGGTCTAAATCGGTTCTAATAATACGTTCATCCAATTTAGTTCCATTAACGTACTTCAAGCAGTCTAAAGCATCTTTGTGACGGTAGTATCTAATTAAAGGTATTAATAAAAAGGAGTATATACAAATTAAACAATTTACTCAACAAAGCAGAAACCACAAGGGGTCTTCTTTATTCTATCCAACCCCATAATAATTCTCTTAATTTCACCGCATTTAACAAAAACTTCATAAATTTGTTCTTCAGTGGTGTAAAAAGATAAGTTACCAACATAAAGGGTAGTGGTCAAGCTTAACTCATTTTTTAAATCTATATGATCTCCCTATTTAAGTTAATAAAAGCTTTATAATATATTTTCATGGTTATTACGGTATATTTATTATCTCTATAGCTAGATGCTACATCTAGCCTAGTGAATAATGAAGTCATTTTATTATTCAATTTTATTCAATGCAATAATTTTATCAAACTTCGTCACAATTAGTTATAATTAACTAGGGATTTAATTAATATTATGGGAATATAATTCCTGTAAAAAAAATAAGAATTTTTATAATGTTAAATGAAGTTGAGAAAGTTTTATTATTTTAATATAGTAGAATTAAACTAGAATTTAGTTCCCTTTCCTTTGTTTTTCTTCTTGTTTTTAGATTTATTGGATGATGTTTTAGGCTTTGAAGCTTCTTCGCTAGCAGCTCTAAATATAAAATGTTAATATAATATATATAGTATTGTTAAGTAAATTACGTTTCAGTGACTTGAGCTTGTTGTTGAGACTTAGATTGAACACCGAACACCTTCTCCTCTTCATGATTGCTATCAAATACTCTAGAGTGGGAGCCTCCTTGAGTTCCTCTAATCTTCTTTGACTTATTCTTTGGCTTGTAATAACTGCGATCCTTAAGAGGTAACCATCTTTCTAGATCAATTTTAGCCCCAGTTTTTTGTGATTTGGCAACTGGGTTCTTGCGATGATTCTTGCGCTTTTTAGATGATCTAAAATAAGTTTAATAAAATCTATATTGCTAGCTATTAATTTTTAACTTACTGCAAAGAGCTGGAATCTTGATCATTGTCCCATTCACTACCAATAGAATCAGGAATTCTAGGTCTTAACTCTGAAATTTGGGGTAACTGGCTAGCATATTGCTGAGCAGATTCGATATCAATATGACTTAATGCATTAACTAATCCTGCAACTGAAGAAGTTTGATTATTATCCTTTTCTAAGAGAGTTTTATACATTTTAACAGAATCTTCAGGATTTCCAGTCTTTAATTTAATCTGAGCTAATTGATCAGGGATATACTTATTATACTCATCCTAATTAGCTACATTAGAGAAATGTATTAAAAATAGTTATATATTTACCTTATAAGGGTTATCAGAAGATTGAAGCTCTGCAAGTAATTCTTCGGCCTTTTCAAATTGATTAGAGTTGACCAATAACCAAATTAAAGTACCAACAACGCCAGGTAAATAGTAAGATTTTTTGTTATCAATAACATTTGACCTGAATTGTTCTAAGTATTGAATAGAGTTTTGGTAACGAAGCTTGATTAAAGATAATTGGGATAATGCCATGTAACCTGTAGGGTCTTGGGGATTGTTTTCTACAAATTCCTAAATTAAAAGTAAAGTTAATAAATACTCTTTTATATAGCTATAAATGTTTACCTTGAGAATGTGCTGAGCTTTTTGAACACCATTTTTGATAAGTAAAATATTACATAATAATAACTTGGAATCAATTGACTCGCTGGTAGTCTTAATTAATTGTTCAGCTAAAGATTGAGCTCTACCATACTGAAAAATGAAATATTAATATTAATGTTCATGAATAATACTAATTAACTTACGTTTTCAATTAAAAGGGCTACTAAAGCATTATTAAATTTGATGCTCTCTACTTGGTAATTTTGCAAGTTGTTTTTACTAGACTTTAAGTAAATAGACTTGTATTCAGAGTATAGCTTGCTAATTTCTTGGAATGAGTCAGTTAATTGAGTATTGGTTAATTTTTGTAATTTTAAGCAATTAGCATTGTTTAAAGCAATGGGATGGAATGAAGTTTTAACTTGACTATTTATGGTTAGTATACATATATAGAAATATATGTAATTAAGCTTACTTTAAACTAATAAGATTTTCGTAAATTTCTTTAGCTTCTTCAAAATCACCATTTTTATGGTAGCTATAGGCTAACTGAAGCAAAATAGGAGCTAATTCAACATCTTGCTCCTCTTTTGTATACTCCATCTCATTCATACTATCCTTACTGATATCTACATAATAGTTGATTAGTAATTAATTATTGCTATTTTTTCATATTACTTAAAGCTTTTTGCAGTAAATCTTTAATTTTAGCGTCTTTGTTATTAGAAGCTATTAAATTAGTAGCCAAATTATAGTTGGCTTCGTAACTAGTTGAGTAGGAGGAGTTATTGGATAATTCATAATCAGAAGGAATATTTTTCTAAATAGTAAAGTTATTTCCTGTGGTATAAATTAATATTGATTTATAACTTACCCAATCATGTTTAGGAGTGTTAAATTTATAACTTGCAATACTTGCTAAATAGTTGGTGTATAGTTCAGTATAGCTAGAGTCCTCCTATTATATTATATTAATAAAAAATAACGTCTCATGATATCAATATTCTACTTGGTCAACTTGGGTCAAAATAACCTTATAAAGTTCAATAGCTTTATAGTAATCTTCTTGCTTATATGCCTATAGAAAATCAATCAGAAAAAGAGAGCTATAATATAAATATTAAAAAGTTTACCAATTGAGCTCTTAAAACTCTAAACTTTAAACTGTTATTAAATTCAGAATTATTTAAAATATCTCTATTCCAAATTTTTTCAAATTCTTCAACTTTATTCAAACTGTAGAGAATATACAAGTGTTCATAGGTTAATCCTAATTCTTTAATGCTCTTTGCACTTAGTAAATTTATACAAGTTAAAGCCTTCTCATAATTATCCAATTTTAAGTGTAAAATAACTCTAATATATTGAGCATCGGTGTCTTGATTGTTAATACTAAGAATTTTTTCTACCAAAGTTAAGCTATTGGCATAGTCATCAGTATCGTAAGAATTCTTTAATTCTTGGAATATTTGATCTAATTCACTTTCAGTTGACATTATTATTATAAATAACTATTAAATATATTATTATTAAATTATTCAATGTTAGTTTTTTAAGTTGACGAAATAAGTCATAAATTTATTATGAGTAAATTAATTATTATAAAATATGGGTTTTACTAAAATAAAAATTCAAATTATTATTTACTAATGTGAATTGTCATCAGTTTAGTGTTAGACTTGTTGATAGTATTCAGATATAAGCGTATATATGAATATCAGTAAAGTTTTTATATACAGTAGTAATACAGATTCTAATTACTTGATAGTATAAATGAAAAAAAAGTCTACAAATATTAATAAGATATCTATTTATACCTATTGATCATAGTGAATTAGTTATTGTAGCTGTGCAATTAATATGCAATAAAAATATTAAAGTTTTTGTGATATAAAGTCAACAAATTAGAGACAATATTTAAAATAATACTTGATAAGTATTTAAAGGATGCTCAAGAATATCATTTTGCTACATATTGCTAAGATATATTGGGATAATAAATACAAACATTACACTTAGAGCTGTTTAATATTAATTAAAAGAATCTTGATTATTTTAGAGTGATGGTATTCAAGATTAGTAAATCTTGCATCTAAAAAAGCGATTAAAATAGTATATAATATTATTGACTAGAAAGCATCAGGGAGGGAAAAAAGAATTGAACAAAGAGCTAATTTATTATTATTAAACGTTATCTATCTGATTTAATAGTTTTTTATAATGCTCATTTCTAATTTTGCTCCTTCTCCAAATAACGAGGAAGAGGAAGAAGGCAGTTAGTATTAGAGAGGTTGTTTGAAAGTAAAAATAATTTAATTGGTCCGCTTTCTCGTCTTTTAAGGTACAAGCTATAGTTGTAGGGTTTGTTTCAAAGGTGCACTGAACCGTCTGGTGATACTTTGTTAATTGACAAAAACTAGCAGATTCTTGGTCTTTTGAGCAGGGTAAGCACTTTGTTATTTTCAAGCATTGAGGGTTTTCAAAGTAATTTATAGCTTCATCAATACTTTCTTTATTATTCAATGTACTCATCCTATTATTAATTACAATAAATCGTTCTATTATTTGACTCTTTTCATTAACAGTCAACATAAAATTAATATTAAATTTTGGTTTTTATTTTATGGGAATTTAATTACAGCACTTAGCAAATTTGTATTGGATAATCAAAAACAAAGACTGATATATAATTTATGCAAAGGAGACTTATAAAAGCCATTAGTAATAGAGTATGGCATTATAGCGCTATATATCTACATAAATGTAAATACGATATTAATCAATACTAATTGACAACTAACTATTAGTCATTTGTAGATAATATGAGTGATTTTAGTCAATTTAGCTTAAATTTTAATTGAACTTTGTTCAAAAATTAGATTTTAATATAAGCGATTAATATTATATTAAAACATTGTGTTATAAATGTTAACTAACAAAAGAAGTTGTTTAATAAGCTTTAATCGTGTAAAAATCAAAAAATATTGTAAATTTATCATTTAAAAAATTTAGGATTAAGTTTCCTTGATTTAACCAGAATCACTCAAATCGATTATTCAGCTAATAGCCAATATACTAAACCACCCTTTTTTCTAAATTGATAAAAGTATATAATGATTTAAATTAATTAGTGTATTTTATACTAATCTATGGAGCATATAGGTGATTTGTGTATTTTATTATCAGTATAATAAATATATATAATTCTAGAAATCTATTAATATTATTCTATTATTTAATTGAAATTAACTTCAATTTTGTCGCTATCTAATTTAAAGTTAATCTAAACAGAATTGTTAGTAAATATATCAGTATATCTATAGATATTTGTTACCATTTCACTGAAGCTGGCTTCAATATCCTTGGACTTGAATTGATCCTTTTTAGGGTGCTCTTCAACTAACTTAACCAACTTTTTCAATAATTTTTTATATGAAAGCTTATTGTCATTCTAAACATCAGCGTTAATAAATTATAGCATATATTACAGACTTGATTTACCTTTTCTAAAACCTTTTTAATACCTAATTCAATAGCTAACTTAATATCTGATGGTAATTCCTTCTTATCCCATTTAGTTAACTCCTTGGCTTCGGTTTTAGTCTTTTTTGATGAAGATTCTTCAGCTTCGCTGAATTCAACCTCCTTACGCTTATTATCTTCCTTGGTCTTTAATTCTTCCATTATACTAACAGGCTTAGGGGCTTCAGCCTTGTTATCATTGAAATTAACTTTGTTATTGTTGTTGAAGTTATTATTATTTCTATTGTTATTGTTGTTGTTATTTTGTTGATTTTTCTAATTTTATGTATTAATAAAATATATAGAAGCATAAATTAAATAATAGCTACTCACCTTATTGCCTTTGAATAAAGAACCTTGAACTTTTTGAGCTTCAGAAATACAACTAGTGTGAGATCTATATTCTGTACCCTTGAAATCAGTATAACAATCAATACAACTGAAGTAAGCACCGCGACATCTGCCTCTGTGTTGATCTAATTTGGGCTTTTTAATAGTTTCTTGACAGCTATTGCAAACTAAACAATTTTTGTTAATAAATTATCATTGTGATTATATGGTGCATTTATATATTTACCGAATGATACCATTTTATAAAATATTTTTTATTTTATTAATAAAAATAATATATTAAAAAAATCAGCTGAATAAATATTTATATTATACACTTATACAATTATTTTATGGGATTAACCTTTAAGATATTAAAATTAAACTTGATTGAGTATATATGTAAATCTCTAGATTTATTATTTTGAATGAGGCACTTTAAACTGCTTTGTAACTGCTTAGGCATTAATTACAAAAAATTTCAATGTGCTATTGCTATACCTTTTAATATATTATATCGAATTACTAACTTTATTCTAGTTAAGGGTTTAGTATTTGAGAAAAAAATTGAAGTTAAATGATGTAAATTAAATATTTTGATTAGATTTTTATTATTAAATTAGAATATTTACAACTTAAATAATAGTATTATTAGAATTATATAGTATATGCAATCATCTCAGAATAAAAGTTGTAGCATTGTCAAAGTTCATTTATAAATCAATAATAATGTTATTGCTATAAATGTATTTTGTAATATTTAAACGCTTAGAAAAAATAGAATTCAATATTTAGAGCACTCTTATTGGTATTAATAAATTTAATATTTATATAAAAATTGTATAGTCAATGTAAAAATCTAATTTTTCTCTAATCATTATAATATTTTTCAAATTGTTTGGAATTTGATTATATTTGTTAATTATCTATATTTGGAAATTTTAGAATATTCAATAATTTGTAATTGCTAATTTATAAGGCCCGACCAAAAAATTGGTAGTAATCATAATATTCTATAATAGTCAAATAATAGGTAATAATTAAGTAATAAAGCGCCGATTTTGTGCTAAAAATTAAATATAATTTATACGGATATGTTTAGAAATAATCGGTCCTTTAATATTGGTAAAGTATTGGTAAAAGAGAAAAAAGAAAGTATAGATCACATTGAAAATCACCATTGATAGTAAGAAAAAATAATCATTTAATAATGGATACCTAATTTACTTAATCAAATCATATGGGTGAATTAATAAATACTGGTCAACTGAGTATATATAATTCATCCATATGATTACTAACTTTAATAATTATTTGTATTATCAGATAGCTCGTTCATAAAATAGCCAACGTTAATTGGCTAACAAGTTATAAAACTCGTCATCATAACAATTTATGACGTGAAGTTCAAATCAGATAATAATTTTAATCAAACCCAGCTCCCATTAAATCATTATTAAAATTTAAAAAGTATAAATAGTAATAAACACCCGGGAATTGCTCAATTTAATCTAACATTTAGTTAAATATTAAAAATTTATAAAATAATGTTGCGTGGATTGTTAAAGAGCAATTTAATAAGAACTAACCCTAAATTACTTAATAAACTTGGCTTAAGAGGCTTCGCTTCTGCTCAACCTCAAACTACTGAGCAAGATATTCAAACTCCTACTCAAAATGGTATTGAAAATATTGAAAAGCGTTTAGCTCGATTATTAATACAATATGTATTTTTCTTTATTTAGAAAACATTAAGCAACAACTTCAAGTTGCTGGTATGAGACCTATTTACCTCGATGTCCAGGCTACTTCCCCCACAGATCCCAGAGTTTTAGACTCTATGTTACCTTATATGACTCACTACTATGGAAATCCTCACTCTAGAACTCACCAATATGGTTGGGAAACCGAAAAAGCTGTTGAAAAGGCCCGTGAAGTAGGATATTTTTAAATTTACATTTTTTTAAAAAGTATTAATAATATTTTTGTTTTTTAGCAAATTGCTTCCTTAATTGGTGCCGATCCTAAAGAAATTGTTTTTACCTCAGGTGCTACCGAATCTAATAATATGAGTATTAAAGGTGTTGCTAGATTCTATAAAGGAAAGAAGAAGCATATTATCACTACACAAACTGTAAATATTTCTACTGCTATATATAATTTAGTTTTTAATAATTTAAATAGGAACATAAATGTGTTTTAGATTCTTGCCGTGTTTTACAAGAAGAAGGTTTTGAAGTAACTTACCTCCCTGTTCAAACTAATGGCCTTGTCGACCTCGAAGTTTTGAAAAAAGCCATTCGCCCAGATACTTCTCTAATTTCTATTATGACTGTTAACAACGAAATTGGTGTTATCCAGCCTATTAAAGAAATTGGTGAAATTTGTAAAGCTAACAAAATTTACTTCCATACTGATGCAGCTCAAGCTGTCGGAAAAATTCCCCTTAACGTCAATGAAATGAATGTTGACTTAATGTCAATTTCCGGTCATAAAGTTTACGGTCCTAAGGGTATTGGTGCTCTTTATGTTCGTCGTCGTCCCAGAGTTCGTTTGGAGCCTATTCAAACCGGTGGTGGTCAAGAACGTGGTTTAAGAAGTGGTACCGTTCCTACTCCTTTAGCTGTAGGCCTTGGAACCGCTTGTGCTATCGCTAAGCGTGAATTGGAATACGATCACCAAAGAGTTACTAAGCTTTCAGAAAGATTGATTAACCGCATTCAAGATAAGGTTGGTCATGTTGTTAGAAACGGTGATTCTGCCAGAAGCTATCCAGGATGTGTCAATTTGTCCTTTGCATATGTCGAAGGTGAGTCTCTCTTAATGGCCTTAAAGAGAATTGCTTTATCATCAGGTAGTGCTTGTACATCAGCTTCATTAGAACCTTCTTACGTCTTACGTGCTTTGGGTGCTGAAGATGATATGGCTCACAGTTCCATTAGATTTGGTATTAGCAGATTTACCACAGATGAAGAGATTGACTTTGTTTGCGATCAAGTTATCTCTCATGTAGATCGTCTTCGTGAAATGAGTCCACTATGGGAAATGGTTCAAGAAGGTGTAGATCTCAAAACCATTGAATGGGGCCAGCACTAATTTGCACTATTAATATTCTTACATTTATAAAATCAAACTAAGTTATTCAATATTCAAGATATACCTACAGTGAAAGATTTTGTTCAATATAATCATTTAAATTTATCATACTATTTATTTTGATTATTAACCATATAGTAAATATTTTCCGTTTTTCGAAATTTATATATATATTTAAACAAATGATTAAAATACAAATC
>KQ964444.1:55388-85736 GCA_001566745.1 Conidiobolus coronatus NRRL 28638
GTATATTCAAAGCAAATAGTTGAGAGATTGTTAAAATTTGTATATTTATTTGCAAATTTGAAATATAGTTGATATAGGAAAGTTTGTAATTATGAAGTACCAATGAAGAAATTTCAAGCTTTATATAACGCTTTAGACGATAGTAAACTAGATATTTTAAATATATATAATGTAAAATATTTTAAAAATAAAATTTTTTATTAATGTTTTAAGTGTATTAGTTCGAATGAATTACAATAGTATATATCTAATTAAATCTATGATAAGTTAGCTGATTAGTGACGAGCTCTCTTATTAGGGTTATAAGGCTTCTTTCCAGGGGCTTTTTCTTCAAGCTCTTCTTCTTCCTTAGCTCCAATGGAAATGTTAACCTTGGGAGGAATAGGGAAACCGTAAGCTTTAGCAACCTTTTTAAGGTCTAATTCGTTAACATCAAAGATCTTCTTAAGAGCGTATGAGGCATAGGATTGTAAATATGATCTAAAACCGTTTTTAGCGGATTGATTAAGATAGTAGTTCTTTTCAATAAGCTTTTCTAACTGTGATTGGACGTTGATTATCTTAGATGGAGGGAATTGGTATTCGTTCAAGGGAACCTTAGCATGCTTCAAATATCTTAAGAAACCTAATTCACTAGGAAGTAAGAAGAGTAAAGATTTGCCTTTACTGCCAGCTCTAGCGGTACGACCAACACGATGAATATAATCTCTGGGATCATCAGGAGGGTCATATTGAATAATCCAATCAACGGCAGGAATATCCAAGCCACGAGCAGCAACATCTGTACATAAAAGGATACCAGTTTCAGCGTTCATAAATTCGAAGAAAGTGCTGGTACGCTTTTGTTGCTTTTGCTTTCCATGAAGGTCTAATACGGGGACATCGATATAATTTAATAATTCGGCGTAGTATTTGACAGAGTTACAAGAGGAGAAGAAGACAATGACCTTTTTCTTTAAGTTCTTTTTTAAGAAAGTGAATAAGAGTAAGAATCTTCTGTCAGATTCACAAACTACGTAACCTTGTTCTAAGCCTTCAGCAGTAGAGGATTCTTTGTTTTGGTCAACGTTAATATATAAGGGTCCCTTCTTTAAAGAGATTCTAGCCAAATCTTCTACTTTAGTAGTTTGAGTAGCTGAGAACAACATAGTTTGACGTTCCTTAGGGAGAATTTTAATAATTTGCTTCATTTCATCTTCGAAACCGCATTCCAAAATACGATCAGCTTCGTCAATGATTAAAGCTTTGAGGGATTTAAAGTTAAAGCCTTGAGTGTTTTGTAAATGATCCAAAAGTCTACCAGGAGTAGCAACTAAAATGTTAACACCTTTGGATAATTTTTCAGCTTCAGCGCGTCTATTAGCTCCACCCATAACGATACCAAAAGTTTGAGAGTGATGGGCTAATAATTCCTTGGCAACGCCGAAAATTTGTAAAGCTAATTCTCTAGTGGGGGAAATAATAATGATACCTGTACCATTTCTAGGCTTGAACTTTAACTTGTATAAAAGTTCAATAGCAGGAAGTAAAAAGGCAACGGTTTTACCTGAACCAGTTTTAGCAGCTCCTAATACATCACGGCCTGAAAGAGAAGCGGGAATGGTGCGAGCTTGAACTTCTGTCATTTTAGTAAATCCAATTTCTTGAATGGCTTTTAAAGTGTTTTCAGAAATATCAAGGGAAGAGAAGTCAAGGTTTAATTCTTCTTTAGGAGTAGTTGAAATGGGTAAGGGAGCATCGTTTCCATTAGTTTTTTGAACTTTCTCGGTATTTTCTTCTACATTTTCAACTTCAGCAGGTTGCTCTTGAGTTTCAATTTCAAGCTTGTTATTAACATCGTTCTGAGTAGTTTCTTCAATTTCTGAAGCAGGTCTCTTTTTTTGCTTAGGCTTACGAGCTTGTTGTCTACTTCTAGCCATTTTTATTATTGATTAATTTAAATAACTTAAAAATAATATTTTTTATTAGAATTATTCAACAATAAAAAATTTTTATAATTCGAATTAGCTATTTAATCCTCGAAAAATTTGATTTTTGATTATGGGATTATTTATATTTGCTTTTTATGAATGGGAATTGTATTTACAAAAAATTATTCAAATCAAAGTTATTTTAATATTATAAAAATATGTTTTATATAGCTAAACTTATCATATACTAGAATACAATAATTTCACTTAAACTCTATAATAAAAAACAAAAAATAAATTTTATTTAATATGTTAATATATTAATGTATTATAATAACTTTCTCATTAAATTAGCAAAATTTGATTTTTCAATTAAGCTTAACTGAACTTCGTTTTGATAACTTAATGAATTGTTAGCTTTATCAACTATTATTTGGTGGTCCTTCTCGAACTGCTGAGCTGCTAATTCCGCTTTAGAAATGATCTATAATATTGAACAAAAAATTAATAATTATAAATAGTGATATATTTAGTTAGCAATTAATTTACCTCTTCAGGAATTCCTGCCATACTAGCAACATTCATACCGTAACTCTAAAAATGAATCTTGTATTAGCAAAATAAATTAAAAATGATAAATAAAATACCTTAGGACAAGCTCCTGGTGTTAATTTGTATAAAAAGGTTACTTCTCTCTGATTTGGATTAGCCAAACACTTCATATGCTTAATAGAAATATTTGGCTGATCCTTCATTTCTTCCGTTAACATACCGTAATGAGTGGAGAATAGGCCCAAGCAACGAACTTGAGTTGTTAGGTAATGGAGTGAAGAAAAAGCAATTGCATAGCTATAGAAGAGTTGGATTAGTTGTTAGTTAATAATATGCATAATAAAGTATACCCATCAAAAGTACTAGTTCCTCTACCAAGTTCATCTAAAATAACTAATGAACGATTTGTTGCTTCTTTTAAAATTTTAGCAGTTTCGCTTAATTCTACCATAAATGTAGATTGTCCAGCCAAGATATTATCATTTGCACCTATAAAAATTTTAAGTTAAAGCGAAGATGATATATAATGTTGATTTAAATTACCGATTCTAGTGAAAATTCTATCGAATATAGTTGACTTATAAGAACTTGCAGGTACATAACAACCTAACTGAGCCATTATGACAGCTACACAAGTCTAAAGCAAGAAGAATTAGTATAAAAGATTAGTAATATTTACAGTGTTAATTACTTGGCGAAGTAAAGTTGATTTCCCTCCCATGTTGGGACCTGTTAATAATATCATATCAGGCTCATCTCCTCCTAAAGTTGTGTCATTGGGAATAAAGTCTGATTTTCCTTGAGAAACTACGCAAGGATGTCTCAAGTTTTTAACTTCAAATAAGCTTTTTGGATGGTCTATGAATTGAGGACGAGTACAGGGTTCACCCATTAATGACTTGCTCTTATATAGAGAGTATAAACAATCTAGAGTAGCTAAACACGAAACCATTTCTGACCATTTATCGTAATCTTCATCAAAAACTTCGCATAGTCTTGTTAAGGCGGTATCAGCAGCATTAGATTGAATTTCTTTAGCTTCGTTGTATTTTGTAACCAAAATTCTTAATACAGGTGTATAGTATCTTTTTACTGCCTATTATTAAATATCATTAGAAATGAAGCAAGGTTAAATACTGAGAGGTTTACTTTAGTTTGACCATTTTTAATAAACTCAACAGGAACTTGCTTTGAAGCAGGGATCTCTAATTGGTAAAGCTCTTTACCAATATGCTTGTACTCAATTTTGGGACATCTAAACAAATAAACAAATCAATAAATATACTTATCTTATTAATAGCTTACTTACTTAAGCTGAGCTTTGATTTTTTCCAAATAATTTTTTAATTCTTCTTCAACATCTGATAAATTTTGATTTGCTCTATCATATTCAGCATCTCTACCAGGTGTTGGAATAATTGTGCCTATTAAATATGCATTAGATTTATATATACAAAAGTATAGCATATATTATTCACCATCTTTAGCGGCGTGTTCGTGATCAAAAGCTTGATCAAATTCGTAAAGTCTATGAGCTAAATCAGGGAATTTATCGCATAAATTAATTAACAATCTGGATTTTAATTGGAGCTTAATTTGCTTTAAATCTTCGAATAATTTCTAAATTAGTACATAAGTAAAAAAATAATGTATATTGATTTAAATATAATTACCATTGCATCGTTAAATCCTGATAGAACTGACAAGAAGTCTTTTACTTTAATTGATTTAGAATGAACTCTAGTGATTAAACGTTGTAAATCTGGGAATCCTTGCAATCTATTACAAATAGCTTGTAACTCGTAAGATTTATCAATATCTTCAATAGCATCCAATCTTTGATTAATATGGTCGATGTCTTTTAGAGGGTGACATAACCAATTTCTGAATTTACGCTTGCCTAATTAAAAAAGTTAGATTTTAGATATAAGTAGTCACTTATATATAATACCAAATGAGCTTAGGCAATGGTTTAATAGTTGATGAACTGTCCCTTCATCGCTTCCATCAATATTATTAACTAAAACTTCTAAATTGCTTAAAGTAGGGCCGTCTAAGACTAAAGTATCAAAACTTTTAACTGGATCAAAAGGCTTAATATTTTTAACTGATAATAAATCTTCATCAAGTTTTAACTAAATTATATATAAGAATAATAATAATAAATAGAGTTAATTAATACTTACATATCTCAAGTGCCAAGTTAAACCACCTAAAGCTGACATTACTAAGTCATTTGTCATGTAGTTTTTAAAAGTTTCAGGCCAGTTATTTGAATCGCTTCCAAAATAGGCTTTTCTCTCAAACTCAGATAAAGTAGTATTAGCATCCCAAAACTCTTTTATAGGAGCAATAGGTGTTCTAAACAAAGTTTAATAAACAAGATGTAATTAATTATAAGTAAACTTACAAAGTTAACTTGGGGCAGTTATTTTTCAAAGATCTTAAAGTACTAAGTCTTATGGATCCCTATTTAAAGAACTGTTAGTAGTTAGTATAAAAAACAACAGTAGCTAATTACTTTAGCGTAAATAACTTCAGAGGGCTGAACCTGTAATATTAAGGTTTCAAACTTTGTAAAATTCTCATCATCTTCAAGGTATGCTAAATGAAATTCAGCAGAAGCGGCATCTACAAAAGCAATACCAAACTTTCCTCCAGTACCGTTTGGATCAATTTGTTCCTATAATATTATAAGTTAATAATATAATAATATAATAAAACAGCCATTAGCTTACAGTTATTGCCATACAATACACAGCCATATCATTTGTTAATAAGCCAGGGTCTACTAAAGTACTAGCAGATAGAATTGTTGTTAATTTACGCTCAATAATTTTTGTCTATAAAATGATAAGTAATTAGATTAAATTGTTATTTGCAAATTATTCACCTTAGAATTAGTCTCCTTCTCTCTAATAGATCTACCTATAGCATTTTCCATTTGCTCTACTTTCCCTACTTTATACCCAGCAGCAATAAATTTACTAGCCCAGAAATCTAATGACATCTCTGGAACACCTACCATCTTCATATTAACTCTATCCGTTAGCTTTAAATCAAATTTTTGATGTCCAATATCTGCGTCATTTTCATATAATTCATAAAACTTTCCTTTTTTAAAAAAGATTACCGTATTAAAGTTTTCTTTTTTAATATCCCAAAACTGTCTCTCAAAGGGAGTAAACTTTGAGTAAGCTGAAGGTGGAATGAATAAGCTTCTAGGATCGTAATCAGGATCTGTTGGACGACGGGATTGAGCGTCTCTAATATCTACTAACCAGCGGAAACGCTCTGGTTCATTATCTTTTTTGCCGGATTTTGGAGCTTGTAGGAATGAAGTGGGCTTTGGTGTGCTTGAAACTGGATTAGGTTTTGAATTACTTGAAACCGAAGCAGTATTCTGTGCCCTATTAGGAGTAGAAGGAATTCTTGGCTTAACTGGAGTCGTTGTAGAACTTCCAGACGCTTTATAGTTATCTAGCCAGTTAGCTGAGTTAGAATTGCTATTAGATTTGGCTCTCTTCGGAGAAGCTGCATCTGTCTGATCTTTTTCTTTCTGCCAAAAGTCCTCCTCTAGTTCTATGTCATTAATCATAGCTAAAGTTTCTTCATCAATATGGAATTCATCATCATCATCCTTATACTTTTTCTTAAGCGAACTACCACTTGGCTCTATATCATCGTTATCACTACTTCCTTCGCCATAGTTTATAACTCTCTTATTTCTAGAATGAGCTCTATTTATTAATAGTTCATCCTCAGAGTCAATATCCATAGCTGTATCCTCTTCTTGGGGTTTTACCTCATCATCGATATCCATTCTGGTATCTTCATCTTGAACTTTGTTATTAGTATTAACATTTTTTTCATCATCAGAAATTGTAACTACTTGAGGCCTGGAGAAAGTTGGTTTACTAATAGATGAAGCGCTACTAGTAGTTTCTTTAGTCTCGCTCTTTTGGCTTGAAGCTTGTGGAGTTTTTGAAGGAGATGTAGCTAAAGTTTGAGAATTTGATTTTGTAGGGGTTTGAGTAGGTTTAAAAAATTGTAAAATTGACCTTTGACCAGATGGTGGAGCTGCTGAACCCTTTGTCTTTCTTTTCTCCATTGCTTTCTTCTTATTCTCTTCAATAGTTTTCAATTGACTAGGCGTTAGTCCATTGTCGTTTTCACTCTCTTCTTTCTGGGTCGAGTTAAAAAATGGACTGGTTATTTTTTGACTTGAGCCAGTTTGGTGACCCTTCTTTTGTATAGCTTTTTTCCTATTCTCTTCAATACGAGCAATTTGCTCTTCTGTTAACCCAAGCGAGTTATTTGTCATGTTTAAATATATTTTAAAAAATTATATAATCAAACTGATTAAACAAAATATATTAGTTAATTGTATATTATTTTCAAGCTTTCTAAGCTAATAAATATATCTCTGAATATGATTAATTACTAATTAGTTTTTATCATTATATGAAAATTCACAAAGCATTATAGAATTTAATTTGGTGCTTTATAAATCTGTTATTATGGGATCAGCAATGTTAAAAATAAATATTAGTTAACTCATTTACCATATTAGATGCTAATTAAAGTTTAATGAGTTATTTAATGAATTGATATGCTAAATATTGCTGCATGTTATAAAATAAAAAGCTTATTTATAGTAAACCATATTTTATCAATTCAATACAAGCTTAATTTATAGCAACATCAAATTAATGACGCAAAAGTTGACTTTTTTATTACTAATCATGCTATTAACTATAAATAAAAATATTTTAGCATAACTTGAATTTTACAATTGTGTGATATATTATTCAGTTAATTACCATAAAATAATACTAGATTTATTGCTAATTTCCACCAATAATAATGGTATTTCAACTATAAACACCTATAAACACCCACTTAATAAATAATAAATAACAAAAATTCTTTAAAAACCATAATAATTTAATAAACTAAAAAATTAGATTTAAAGATCCAAATTGCATACAGTTTAATTAAAATAGAAATAAATATAATGACCAAATAATAAAAATAAAATGAACCGTCAATTAATAGAAGAAACTTTAGAAAATCGTAATAATGCAGCAATTTTAACTCAACAGGTAAAATTCTAATGTTAAAATTACATACTATATAAACTAATTTTACTCAGTTAGCTACTATATTCACTAAATACAATATAGTAAAACTTCAAGAACTTAGCCCAACTCAATTAAACAGCTTTTTATTAGATTTAACCAGCTTAATAACCACTTTCTCTAAAAGCTTAGCTTACTTACCAGTATCTAGGATTGAGCTAATTATACGAATAATTAATAATTTAATAAAATTCAAATTTGAAGCTGACCAAGGAACAATAACTAAACTCTTAAAAGTTTTAAACTTATGCTATTTAAACTACAGCCCAGAGTTGCTTCCTATTAGCTTAAACTTGGAACAAGTGCAAATCCTAATTACACTTTGGTTTGATAGACCCGCGACTGTTAAAGGATTTAAATGGAAAGAAGATACGTTAAACGGTATAATAGGAACTCTAGTATTAATCGTTAAAGCTGATGACTCTAATTTTAAGGAAAACTTGATTAGTTACTTGAAATTAAATATAATGGGAACTATTTTATATCACTGCTTAACCATTTCGCTCGAGGAGAGTTACTTACAGCTACGCGTAAACAGCTTAAGCTTAATCCTAACGCTGATCGCTTTAAATAAGGATAAAGCCATTTTATATAGTATATTTCCCGGTGTTATAGGAAACTTGGGAAAACTAGTAACTCGAGATTTGGTGAAAGAAAATAAGCAAATTATTATCCTTGGGTTGAAAATACTTATTACGTTTATTCCAAAAGCTTTAATTTGTAGTAAAGTAGAAGAGTTAAAACTATTGGAGAGTGTTAGTGGTAAAAAAATGAGTTGGGTAAATGTTGAAGAGCCTATGGAAGGGTATAACTATAAATCTCACGAGTTAATAGATAGTTTATTTCAACATTTAACCCTATTAAGAGCGCATCAAAATGAAGAAATTCAAAGATTATTAGTTGAGCTATCATTAATCGTGTTGGAACGATGCCAACATCCTACAATCACTCCCGAAGGAATTAACATACCATTAGAGAACCTAATATTTTACTTGGGTAAATCTATCTCAAATATGGATAATGGAACTAGTAACGATGTCTTATGGCTTTCAAATTGGTATAAATCACAAACTAAAGACCTAATTCAACAGCTTTTACTCCAAGCTGAACCAATATTGAAGTTAAAACTCGAGCAATTTCAAATCAAGTTGAGAACTCGAACAGATATCGAAAAACGTCAAGTTATTTACGGATTACTAGGGTGTTTAATATTATTTGGTGATCAAATTCAGTCTAGGGTGGATTTTAATGAGCTATTACTGACACTTTGCAGATGGTTGAAGCTTTCAAGTGACAAAATTGAGGAAGTTCAAGAAACATCAAGTGATATTATCATTAATATCAATTTTACGGTTGATAATGAGTTAAATCGCACTCTTTTGCCTCATTTAGTTTATATTAATAGCTTAGAAACTCTCGAACTATTGTCCAAATTAATTGGTTTTATCGGGTATGTGAGCGATATAACCGATTTAGTAAGACCTTGCCTAGATATTTACTCTTCATCAAATCTACCGTCATTCAAAATCCCTTCCCTATTCATCTTACTAAATTTAATTAAAGGAAACAGAGATAACATTGAATTACCCTTTAATTTGAATAGAAAATCTGACTCAGGTCATATAGATTTATTAGAATTAGCTATTTTAGACCAAATTAATTCTATTGAGAGTCCAGATAATTACTTAGCACCTTACATTCAACTTCATATTTATTGGAACTCTATAAATTCTCAAGCTATAAACTTTCGCGAGCACTTAACTACTCACCTTTACCCCATCTTATCCAAGTTGACTCAAAATAACACTCAATTAACTACCTTTGCCCTTCGATGCCTAAACTTAATTAAAGAGAAATGCGAGTACTCTGACCTAAAAGAAATTTGTCTCGATAATCTCGACTTTTTAATGAATTCAGTATCTGATAACTTATACGAAATAGAATATAAAGGGATTGAAGCCTGCCAAGTATTACGAGGATTACTTAGATTAATACCTGATAAATCCCTAAATTTACTAGATAGTATTTTAGATCAATTACTCGAAGGGTTAAACGTTAATATGTTTAATGATGCAGTAGCTCAAGAGTTATTGCAAGTTATTCAAGTTGTAGCAAATGAAGCTATTAATTTAGGGGTTCAAGATGCCAAGTTAGACTCGTTAGAATTTGTCAAGAAAGATCAAATTATAAACGGTTATACATCGGTAGATTTTGAATATAAATTAAATTGCTCTGAGCCTATGAAGTTAGTGTTGAAAGAATTAGACGAAATTTACTACGTACAAAAAGTAAATCAACCTATAATAGAAGAAATAGAAGAAGAAGAATCAAATGAAGACCAACCAGTTCAATTACCTGAAGATGATGTTGCTAAGCCTAACAAGTATCAAGAATTTTGTTTAAGAATTCTAAAGCCTATTCAATACTTTATTTCGTCCGACAATCCTCAACTTCGTCTTCAAAGTTTGAATATTTTAGGTGTTATATTTAAATTTGGATCTAGTAATAGCAATAACAATATATTCTTAAATGAATTACATTACTTTTGGCCTTCATTAATGCAAAGACTAAAGGATAAAGAGCTTACTACTGTTCTAGAAGCAATGAGGGTAACAGCTGAAGTTATTGAATCTAACCATGATTTCTTGATGAGTAGAGTTAACGACGAATTAGTTAATTCACTATTAATTCAGTTAAATCAGATTAAATTAAGTATTAGTAGTCAAGAGGGAGAGTACTCGAATAACTATATATTATTAGCAGCTTCTTTGGGTTTAATAGAGGCTGTATTAAGGACAGGATGTTTGCCAAATTATAGGATTAGGGACTTGTTTTTACCTGTAATAGATATTGGAACTAAACTATTAACTGCTAACGAAAATACTATCAACGAACTAATGCTAAGTTCTCATTCATCTCCTGCAATCGGCAGTTTAACTCATCTTCTAAGCAGTATTCAATCCAACTTGACTCAAATCAAATCAAATGTATATATTTATCAATACTTGCAATTTAAATATCCAGTAAAGCTAGGGGAATTGGAATCTTTAATTAATCAAAGAGGGATTGAGTTTGATAAAATTAATTTAATAGAGAGTTAATTAATAATAAATTGGATTGATAGTTTTTATATATTAGTTATATGTATACTTTGGGCCTTGATAGATTATTTGATTTGTATATATAAAGACTTAAATTTTGTTATTAGAATTTATTAGAACAATAAATGGCATTATTATCAACTAAAACTCTTGGACTTTGGTCCATATTCTCTTTTATTTACCATGCTTTAACCAATATAAACAACATTAAAGACTGTTGCAATTTGAAAACTAATAAAATTTTTATAAGATTTCATCCAAGTTATTTCAATGGTAATGGATTCGATGAGGGTTATATCTTAAATGATGGATTTGTAAGGAATACGAATGCTTTTATTTTGTCTGAAACTACCAGCATAAATGAATTAGATAATTATGAAATAGATTTTAATTTTGGAATTAAAATTGTATAGATTTTTATATACTATAATAAACTTTCAAATTCAGCAAACATTTTGGTCAAGTATATATTAATTATATTTCCCTATTTTTTATTTCAGAAATTTTTAATAATATTTATATCTTTAATTATATAAATGTTGAAAAATTCTAACTAAGCCAACAAAACTTTGCTCAAAAATATTATAAATTTGCTATATAAAAATATTGAACCAAATTTTCTCGATTTAACCAGAAACTCTCATATCATTATGTTATTTAATCAGGTATAAAATACCTATATATAATAAAAATTAAGATAAGTAATAGAAAGATATGAAAATAATGTGATATAAAGCTTATTGGCATATATTATAGGTTTTAAATTATTCATCTATATGTAAATCCTATTATACTAATTTTACAGTTAAAAGATAACGAATATATAAAAGCTATAAAAGGATCAAATTAATATTTATTAAGGATTTGAAAAAAAGTTTAATATAAAACTTTGGCTTTATTATATTTAAGTTTGAAGAGTAAATAATATTTATAGAGTTAGTTGATAAAAACAAAGGTCATTTGAAATGATTATCAATATTAAGTTATTTTAACAGTTTGACAGAAT
Source organism: Conidiobolus coronatus NRRL 28638 (assembly GCA_001566745.1). Taxonomy (NCBI): domain Eukaryota; kingdom Fungi; phylum Entomophthoromycota; class Entomophthoromycetes; order Entomophthorales; family Conidiobolaceae; genus Conidiobolus; species Conidiobolus coronatus. The sequence goes on from KQ964444.1 coordinate 67,099, forward strand.
TTGCAAAATAAAAGATTTATCAAGTTATTTATTATTGAAATTATAAAAATATTTTTTGAATTCATTAAAAACATGATTAAATTAACTTAAAAGAATGTAGATTAGAGTATGTTAAATTAAGTATCCAATTAATTGCAATCTTGCACTATAATCTAATTATCTAATTTAGACTAATTTCCAAATTTCATTAATTTTTGCAAGTTGAAAATTATCAAATTGCTAGCATTTAATAAATGCAGTGAGTATATAAATATACTCGTTAAAAATCGTTTTAATAGAGCTGAAGCAGCTCCATTTATACACATTTTTTCAATGGCAAAAATCAGCATATTCACAATTAATATCTGTATATTAAACTCTACTCTCCATACAGTATACTTACATATGTCAAGATTTCAACTGGGGCAATACTAAAATTAATTTAGGAATTGATAAACATTTGATAGGAGCCCTAAACGGTAATAAATTCCAACTGAATAGCGAGTATGCGGGGGACGCTAGCATCTCATTGGAAACTCTGTAGTAATCACTTGCATCAATCTCATTAAATTTTAAAAATCCCCCACCACCCCCAGATTAATCCTAAAACTCCCTTTAATCATAAGTTCTCTTGGCCTTTTTTAAAACATATTTTACTAAAATTCTAATTAGTAGCTAAATTGAGTTGTGGAGTTCATATAAATAACCCAATTATCCGTTAAATTTCTATTCATTATAATTAATTTACTTTATAGAATAATAATAACAACTTAGAAATGAAGTTTAATCTTATTAACTTAACATTCCTTGCAAATTCTATTATTTGCAATGCTGTAACTGATTTAAATTCCCTCTGTCAAGCATCCTGTCCAGGAGTTAAAAAATCAGAATCTTGTACCAAAACTTGTATGCAAACTGGTGGCTATGGAAACCCTCCCCCCGATGCAAATGCAATGAAGGCCTGTGGTGATGACTATCACTGTTGGACTAAAGTGAGTAGAAGGTGGTTAGGATACTCCGAGGAGCAGGCCAATTACTTGACGGATTTCGATAAAATAGTAGAAGTTTGTCAGGATAGACTTGATAGAATGGAGCCCAAATGTGTAAAGGACTGTGAGGCTCAAGAATTGCCTGTATACAGAAAGTGTATCAGTGAACTCACTCAAACTAGTGAGACCTCTTGGAATGATATTTATAGCTGTGAGAATAAGTGTATGGGTGGCAAGGGTAACTTCAACGAAGTACGCGAGTGTTCATTCAACTGTAACTTGGGAATGTACAAATCCCTAAAAACTGCCGCTGCAGCTAATGAAAAACAAGCACAATCCTCATCCTCTAGCTCAAGTCGCACCTCAGGAGCAGTTTCAATCAACACCCAGCCAATTAAGCACCTTAGCCTCTTGATGGGTCTATTGGCAACCGCTTTAATTTGGATGATCTAAATGTTTTAAATTGAATCAAGTTTTTTCGTTAAAATAATCTATAATTATATATATATATTTCATAAAATAAAACCATCTAATTAATATTAAATCAAGATTGTTTTATTCTTATTATCTATACGCTTAAAAATTTTAAAAACTTGGCAAGGATAGGTTTATTAACTAAAATTAGAAACATAACAAATAACAATTAGTATTTGAATTATTGTTATTGTTATTCTATTTAAAGTAGTATAACTTAATATAATTCAATAACTGTTAAAAGTAATATTAATTTAATAATAAATACTATTCTAATCATTACTATACTAATTAATAACAAGTATAGATCACTCTACTCTATTAACCACTTTATCAATTCATCAAGCAACTCATTCACATACTCCGCTAAATAAGATTTAAATTTAACTCTAAAATTTATCTAACCCATTAAAGTTAATATATTTAGTACCACGTTTTATTAAAAAAATTAGTAGATTAATATAATTAGAGTTAAAGAGTATATAATATAATATATATGGACTCAAACTGGAATATTTATAAAATATAGTTGATATTAAATAAAATGCATAAAATTTGACTTAATAATAAATTAAAATTAGTAATTTTAGTAGTGTGACTATTATTTAATACAATTAAAATATAAAACAATATAAAACAATATAATAAATTAATAAAAGTTATGTTATTTAATAAAATTGAAATATTTATAATGATGATAAAAGTAGGTTAAAATGGATTAATTTAAAAAAAGTTAAAAAGTTAAAAATAAACAACAATAGCACCCTCATTACCCGCTTGGAACTCATGTCTCAAGTTTTGTTCAGTTAAAAACCTCTCAACAGCAGGCTTAATTTTTGCCAAATGATTAGTAGAATGATTACCTTTCCCTACAATTATACATAAACAGTCACCTCTATTAACTGTCCTCAAACGCTCCTTTACTCTATCCATTGCTTCTTCAACATAAAGTCCATGTAAATCCATTTCATTTGGAGGTCTTCCACTATTCTTAATATTGAATATAAGTTGTGCAGCTTCTTGGTTAGCTCTATCTTGTAACACACCGAAATGTTTACTTTCATCCGAGAGAGTTTTTGCTAGTCGTTTGTCTCCTCGTTGGTATGCACTTTGAGAGTTTTGACTACATTCTTTGCGCTTTTCGGAATAGTCTAAAGCTTGTCGCCTAAGTTCTTCTACCTTGGCTTCATCCTTGTTTCCGACTCCTTCGTTAAAATTGTTATTCTGTTGGAAACCACCGTTGTTATTATTGTTATAGTTGTTATTATTATTATTATTATTATACTGTCCTTGATTGGAGTTATTATTCTCCAGCACCTCCTTCACACAAGACAAAAATATACCCATATTATTATTACTGTATTAAACTATTATTGTTAACAAAAAAACTTAGGGTCCAAGTTAGTTTATATAGTTTTACAAACTAGATCAGAATAGTGGGTTATGCAACGGATGTAAAATTAATGGATTTATTTTTGCTGTGCATTTTAAATTGATTTTGTGTTAATTTGACAAAAACTTGTGTATTAAAAAACTACGTATTTGTTGGCGTGTAGCGTTATTAATTGAGTGTGGTTATATTGTATGTTTTTACGAGCAACTTGCAAGCTTTTATGCAGTCATTAATTACCAATATTTTTAAAACTAGAATATCAAATTGATTTAACTAATAAACTAGCAAATATTATTCTCATCAAAAAATTATGCATTAAATTTAATTAATATAAATTTTGAATTCCAAGAATATATAAATTAATACACTATATATTGTATGAGAGAAAGATATTTTTAATATGAATGACGTAAACATTAGGTAATTTGTTATTATAGATATAGTTTTCATAGAGTTTATTGGCTAATAATGTCCGTTTTATCAAACAGCGCATTTTTCTTATAGGAAGCTAATATAATAATAAATATATACACTATCATAATTTATCTTCTTTTTAGTAAAAATATTTTTTACAGTTTAGTCTCTCTATTTATTTCAGGGTCAGATCTGGTAAACCCTCATTTTCTGTATCTGATATAATTAAACAAGTGAAATAATGTACCATATTTGTATAGATTTTAGAATAATTAACTTATATCATTAAAAACTTTGAATAATTGTGTTATTGCTAATTTATTAATATCTTTAAACTTTGATTGAGTGTTAAAGTTATAATCATTTTTGGTGAACATGCATACCAGTTAATACGAGCAATTATTAAAAATATCATTTATAGCTGCAAGTGAATAAATCAAGTTTTAAAAAAACTTTAGTTTATTATTATATTAAAGTAGTAGTTATGGTATTTATATTAAAAAAGGGTTATGAACGCGTTTAGCTTCATCACAGTATAATCTTTTTTGCGATTTTTAATCTGTCCATGAATTTGCTCATTAACATTTAAGAAGTCATCATATTGGACATTTTAAATAATATTATCCTGTATTAACTGTAATTATATTCTAATTTATCTAATTAAGGATAATTAATTAATACGTCATATAAAAATATAATTATTATTCTAAGTTAAAGATCAATGCATACTCTTTTAATCTACAATAATGCCTTTCGGAAACCCATATAATAATATTGATTCTATAGATGCTCATTATAGTCCTGTAGAAGTTTCTCAAGAGGAAGACTTTAATACTTCAACTACTTTTCAAGTAGACTCCAACTCCACTTCCTTTACTTTAGCTAACCAGTCAGAAGTTAATCTTTTAGATAATATAACACAAGAAGTAGGCTCAAACTCTGTAACGAATGGAAATGGCCATGCAAAAGACTCTGAAAATTTATCAAATTCAACTATTACTCCAGGTGACCTGGAAGATTCTAAGAGTGGGTCTAATTTTAGTCAATTAAATATTTCAGATGTATTTTCAGAGATTACGGATATTTCTAATACTACAATAACTTGGGAGAACTTTAATAGAGGCTCCAATAACTCGGGGTTATCAGATAAAACTCCTACTAGAGAATCTAATACTAGTAAACACAGCGAAGCCGAAATTATTATTGATTTGCCTTCTTGTGAAAAAGGAAAGCATAGAGCGAGTTCCCCACAAAGCTCAGCTTCTAACCGCTCTAGCTCATCGCGTAAAGATATTGGGTTTAATTCTACGCCGACAAAGCATTTTTCAAAACCTGAGTCAACTACTCAATTAGCAAGTCCCGCGAGTATAACCCCGATAAAGAAGCCCGTATTCATTGAATCTACAACAAGTGAAACTAGAGCCAGTAAACTTCGCCAAATAGACAATAATATATGCGAAGCTTTATCTGATTCGGATACCCCAGACGCTTCACCGACTAAGAGACAAAAGACTGACTCTGATCAAGACATTTAATTAATCAATCAGTAATAAGCTAAGCATTATGGATTTGGAACCTATAGGGCAAAGATATAAAATTAGAAATACTGCCTAGTTGGTTTATTTTTTGCAATCTCTATTTGAAATAAGCTTGATAAATGAACTTCTCTAAGATCAATAGTAAAATACTCGACAGCAAATTAATAAAGAGTATCTTACGGCAATTTACTATTATTATATTTGAATAAAGATCCCTAGCTAACGTATAATGAGTTTTGAAGCTTGGTTAATTTGGACTATACGTACATGCTCTTTAAAAGCATATAGTGTCCATGTTCACAAAACAACAATTAACAACATATTTGAAATTAACGAAAACATGATGTATAATAGTCGCTCAAGATGCATAACTTCGATTATATAACGTTGCAACGCGAATATATAAGCTCATATCGCGTTAAATACCATGTCACTTGGCTGAATGATCTTTTATTTCTATTTAGCCTTTCAACATTTGCTAGCTAGTTGATAGCTAACGTCGCATATATATGGTAAGCTTAATCAATAGTTCGTATTAATAAACGACACGTTTAGACAACATATACTAGAGGACTTAATATATCGATTTCTTTAGCTCATAGACTACGTCTTATTTTGATCACATACTACTATACGCCATTTAGCTTCTTACAAGACTAGCGAAATTTTTATATCAATATGTAATAAAATATAATAGTAGCTAGGTTTAGTGTGAACAGTATTGTAAGATATGAAACTAAAAAAGAATATCGCTGCTGTTCGATTGTGAAGATTGTTTATTATCTTAACAGCTAATTATTATTTGTTCTTATGGAGCTATACTGTTTAAAAAGCTTTTAAAAGCATTAATATCCAATAATAATATTTAGTTGATTAATACTACCAATTAAGTTTTTTGATTAATTTTGACTTTTATCAGATTTCCCACATCAGATAATTTTATTAATTTCAAATATCCCATAATAATCTCCATATTAGATATTTAAGTATATATCTTTTAATCGCAGTTTGTGATGGCTGTATACACTATATATGACTAATTAATTAAGTATTATACTCGTTTAAACAGTAGTTGAACAAAAATAATATTTTTATTTATTTATTTATTTTTACAAAATATATATATTGATTCCATGAAACTTAATTTAAATTTAATATAATCTAAATCGCGTGAATTTTATTTATTAGATGAGCAAAATATCCTCTTTTCACCAATTAAAAGCTAATTTATTTCGTTCTCAGCAGTTAATACGCTCTAAAAAGGGCTCTCAATGTATATCGAACATAAATTCGACTCAAGCTTCTTGCTTTTCGTCTGGATCTGGGAGGATGTTATATGAAGCTGTGAGGCTAAAGAGTGAAAATATTGAAGAAGTTGAAACTTGCGTTCAGAATGAAGATCTTAAAATAACCCCAGGTAAAGAAGAGCTTTTTAAAGTAGCAACTATTTCACAACCAGCCGAGTAGGTATTTTTTAATTATATAGCTAAGTATACATCTATTTTTGCAATATCTAATTTCTTAATTCTAGAGTTTTGCCAAACAACAAAAATTTCAACCCATGGAAAATTTTACTTAAAAACTTCAAATACTATAAAAGTACAGTACCTTCCCCCAGTTATATTAAAAGAAATATGCTCAAAAACTCTCCCATAACAAGCAGAATTGACGTCATTCCAAAGTTAAGCATGCGGTCCATACGTGAAATATCGAACGCTCAAAAAACAATTCACCTCTTTTGGAAGAAATCTACATTAAATAAGCAGAAGATGCTTGAAAAGCTAAAATCTGAGCCTACTCAATTTGTAAGTATTATTGAACATCTGATCAAAGACAAGGCTGTAGCGGTTGCTATGATAATATATTTCGACTTAGTAATACATTATCATGATACCTTTCCAGATATAGTGAAACAGTGCAGCATCTTATTAGAAGACTTGCTACTTGATGGCGAAAATCTGAAGCTAAAAATCCAATCTGCTGATATAATATGGGATTATTTTCAATTTATTGCTCTCCATAGTCAGAATACACATTTTTCGCTTCATATGATTTTGACACAGAACCTCTTAGATCTGGATCTAGTAAAGATAGCTTCAGATTCTCTTACAGCTGAAAATACAAACCCTCTGAAGATGAAGACTTTATTTAATCAGCTTATTAACAATGCGAAAGCTATTGGGCAGCATCAATCGGTTTGCAACTTGTATGGCCTAATGAAGCGTAGAGGAATTGAGCCAAATATAATAACACTGACCAGTTGCATAGATTCGTGTAACAACTTTAATGATATCGATAAATTCAATGACTTCTTCAAATCTCTCAAATCGTCCTTCGACATAGACAAAGTTCAGACACCTACTTTTACGGCTTTATTGAAATCGCTTTTGAAACTCAATCTTAGCAAGAAATCTACTGATGAAGTGCTTTATTATTTAAAAAGCGCAAGATGGATCCCAAATAAGACTACAGCTATGGTAATATTCCCATTGATGAGGAAATATAAAGCTGGTGAAATCCATGATTATTTAACTTCTAATCTCTTGCCCAAATTGAACCACAATCACCCTTATATCAGTAATGTGGAATTTAATCACGAATTAATTACTAATCCTGTAAATTATCCATACGATAAAGAAGACCAGCAAAAAATGTTTGATCATTTAGTTGAACTTGACTCTCATAAAGCAGAATCGCTAATAATGCATCTATGTCATGGTGCTGAAGTGGCCCATGTTTATAATGATCTCTTCAATCAATATAGGTTGTATTTTTCTGATACATATGTCCCTTCTAGAAAAGTTATAACCAAGCTACTCCATACTTCGTTTAAACATGGAGATCATAAACAAGCAGAAATCTACTTAGATCTACTTACCAAACTTGGATATACGCCGACCCACTACACTAACTATGCTGTTCTTCACGGACTTGACGTTAGCATGGGTAGCATTGTTTCAAGGAAAGTTTATCAATCACTAGTGGACAATGGGTATCAGCCTAATACTACAATATATGCATTTATGACTGGCGCATGCCTAAAAGCTGGTCTACCCACCCTCGCGAATTACTTCTTTCTGCAATTTTTCCAATCTGGCACAATACCTACCACGTTTACATATAACATACTACTTAAGTATGCATTGGATAAGAGGAAAGTGGATTTCTCGGAGGTTCTCATAAACTCAATGTCAGTTAATAACGTTGATTTTAACATATTCACATATGAAATTCTTATCAAAGGATATTATAATAATGGTGATTACGTCCGTTCAAGTTATTTTTACGGAAATCTACTTCACAGCGGATTACCTATCATTCAAAGACTGAGAGATTTCATTCAAGAAAACTATTATCTATATAAGCAGGTAGATGTAAATTTTTCAAATCATCAAAAATCGAATTAGAGAAGATAAATAAGAGAAAAGAGTGTGATAAAGACAATTCAAAGTTATTGCCCTCTGAATAAAATTAAAAATAAAATATAAAAATCCAATAAATTTACCCAAAATAAATTTAGTTGTAACATAGATACTTTATTCGACTTTTACCATTTATCATTTATTAATAGCAAATTTTTAATATCTGTTATAATTAAATAATATAAACATTATCAGCTTCACATTTTTAATTAACTATGGGAAATATTTGCTAATATTAAGTTGTAATCTGCAAAACGATAAGCTATATTTTTAAGCTACTTTATTAATACAAAAAGTTGTATAAATCATATATATGACGCAAATGTTTATAAACGAGTTTTTTTATTTTTAACTTGGTTTATATTTAGAACAAAATTCATTTATATCCGTAAGATCATCGAAATTACAATCATAAGCTAGGATCTTTAAACATACTCCACATTAAATTTTATAATTTATTTGAATTTATTTGAACTGAATTTGAAAATAATTGCCCATATCGTTTTATTAACAGATAACTTTATATAGATAGATCTTATTTAAAATATTGTTACTGTTTACGATTGACTTGAGCATCCAATAGACAAGTTAAATAATTTTATATAAAAGAATTACCCGAACCGGAATATCACAATCAAAAGGGCATTATAGGGTTAATTAAATTAAAACTAGGTAGATGTATAAATAGCATAGAGTCGGTATTATAACTGATTTTAGAAATTTTGGTAAAAATGAACTCTTCACTGTTATCATTTAGCTTTCTCTCTAGCTTGAACAGTCCGTCCATTTTATCTAACTCAAGCCAAAGTAGAAAGTCTCTGAGTATTGAGTCTATTTTCAAAGATCTTATTCGATCTGAGAAGAAATACCTAAACGAGCTAGAATTGATTCAGGTAAATATATTCGATCAAACTCAACAGCTATTTAATAGTATCTATAAATTTAGACATACAGCTATGAGATAAAATCTAAACTAATTTTGACTGAGCCAGAGTTTGATAAGTTGTTCAAAATTCCATATAAGCTTATTCAATTTCATAGGACTTTGCTTAAAAATTTACATAATATAAAACTAAATGAGGACCTAGAAATATTCGACCATTTAAACGATATTAGTCAGTGCTTTTTAGTATTTAGAACCAAGTTTGATTTATATCTTGAATTTTCCAAGAATTTCAATAACCAAGAATGCTTGATAAATAATTATTGGGATTATTTCAAGAATATTAGCAATTTAACAGAGGTAGAGTTTAATTTCCCTACTTTAATTAATCAGCCTAGCTTGAGGCCTAGTCAGTATACTTTTATTTTTCAACAGCTTTTGGAGTGCTTAGATCCAAGTACCAGCAACAGGATAGTCTTGAATTCTTACAATTTACTCACAAAGGTCTTTCAAATGATGAGAAGTTTATCAGGTAAAATGAATCAACTTTCCTCAAAGAATATCCAATATCACGAAAGTCCTCATTTGAGCCAATTGAAGGAGCAGGTTTATTATATGGATTACTTAACAGTATTAAACTTGGGGGAGAGATCTGTCACTTATAAAGTTGTCCTTACCCCTACAAAGCTCTTATTTGTCAGAAAATTAAAAAATAGGGTAGGCCTTTTAAAGAAAAGAAACTCAATTAGACTTAGTAGAGATTTTAATAGATCATTCCAGTCGAGTAGTAGCAGTGATTCGTTTGAAAAGCACCAGATAAATATTAGCGAGTTAATTCAAATAAATAACCTTCAGTATACAAATCAACCAATATTGGAAATATTGTGGATGAATAGTAAGCTCAAAGTAGTTAGGTTAACAAGCAATTTGGAAGGGAGTTTGAAAATATTCCAAGATATTCTTTCGAGAATAGTTGATTCTAATAAGCGCAAACAAACACTGGATAATAGCACCTCTATGATGAGTAATCAATCTAAACGCTTAAGCAGATTTGTGCTTATGAAGCAGCGTATTAAAGAAAATAGATTATCAAAGCTTGGATTCACACCAAGTCCTCTTTCCAAAATAATGGAAGTCGACGCCATTGACGAAAGCAGTTCCGAAGAAAGTACAGCAAATTCTAGCCCAATGACCAATTTTAGCGAACTCTCTACACCTAAATCACACTTTCAACAACTCAGCGAATACTCAAGTATGGATAATATTAGTCAGCTATCAGCTGATTACTCATTTAACTTTCATCGAGACTTATTCCTTAATTGCAAAGTGCATCTAAGCAACACCGAGTGTTTGGTCAAGAAATTAAGATATCCTTCGAGTTTGCATGAAATAATTAGATGGGTTAAACTAACTTTAAAAGATCACAAAGTGTTTCAACATCGCCTTGATTCGATAAAATTAAAGTACTTAGACGAAGACGGAGATTTGATAGATATAAAGCTAGAATCAGAGCTTCAAGAGTTTATTTTAGAAGTTACAGAATATCAAATTGGACTACTTAGAAATCATAATTACAACTCAATTCAAATTCAACTATGGCTCTCTGCTTAATTATATTTATTAGTATACTCAATCTCATTAATATCTAATAAATCCATTTTGCATCGTTTTAATACACCAGTTATATAGATACATACTTTATTTATTATCAATGTTATTAATACTATGATGAAAAATCATCTATAGCGATTTTCCACTTAGTACTTTAGTAATTAAATTATGAATAGAGTCCGCGCCTACTTCGTTGGTACATTTAACAGTGACTCGGTACATTTGTCTCTCTAAGTTTGGTTCAATTCTTAGAAGGCATCCCTCTTTAATTCCTTGAGAAAAGTGAATCACCCCTGATGCTACAACATTATCTGGCTGAGGATCAACATTCTCCAATACTTTGAAGTGAAAACCTTTTACTGCCTTTTTCACTCTTTCTACATCTATATTTAACCCAGATCTGAATATAGATTGAACTTCTTTATTCCCAGTTAGTTGTTTCCATCTCATAAAGAAGTCTTGACTAGGTAAGCTCACAGGCTCAATGAAGTTTGTTAAGACAACGGGTAACTTGACCAAAACTGATTGAGCTCCATTTGTGACATAAGTTATTCTAACCATTGGTACTTGAGTGTATGGCTTAACACATTCTACATTTATAGTATGCTGAAGCTGAGCTTTAGAAGGCACTGTACTGGAAATAGGCTGAACAGTTTCGAAATCAAGACCTGAAACCTTATTAGATAAATTAATTTGCATTCCAGTTAAGTTTACATCTAATTTGTTTCCTAAGTAGAGGACAATATGACCCTTTGAGAATTTGTATTCAGACTTGAATCCAAGTTGAAAGTGTGCATCCTCAAACAATAAACCCTCTTTGTGAAACAAGCTTTTCTCGAATAGTTTTTCAGTGTTAGCTCCAGCTGCACTTCCTGGAACTGCAACTTCATCATGAATCGAATTTCTATTATTCTCTTTCATACCCAATAAATCAGCTTCTTTAGAGTTAACTGCCAATCTGCTGCTATCTTTAATATCTTTATCCACGATAGTCCATGTACGACGATCCCCAGTATCAGAATTCTTTTTATAGAGACTATTTAATAAAGTATTCTCACGCTCTGGGAATGGAGGCATTTCTTCACAAATTGTCTGAATTAAATCTTCACTCTGCATATTAGCAATTGTAAAGTACTCACATGCTCTCTGCTGCAATTCAGTATCTAAAATATGACGATATTGGTTGAATACGGAAGTAACTTGGTTTCTTATTTCTGGGAACAGATTCAATAATTTAATGTATGTAGTTAATAGCAAGGATCTGGTTGGTAGAGAGCACATTGGGAATTTTGAGTGTAAAGCAGTAAACTGATCTATTGGCGTACAGTTTGGTAAGTGCACAATTCGGTCACCATATTCTCCTAATAAATACCCTCCAACTTTAACTGCTGTTTCATGATATGTACTCTTTTGAAGACTGGACAAGACAGTTTGTGTAGCGTATTCTCTCAAATCTTCATTGTTAGTGACAATTTGAACCACACGATACCAAACTTCTTCGCCAACATAATCACCTGCAGCAGTAATTAACTGAAGAATTGTATCTACATACCAAGAGTACTCAGTAGCATATTTTTCAGTAAGAATAGCTATCTTGAGTACCATTTCTTCCCTCAGACTGTAATCAGCAGTAGTTAGTACTCTTAGTAGCTCTGCAACCACTACTCTAGCATTAGATACGTCGCACAAGCTATATAATAAATCCAAAGCCCTTCTTCTAACAGAAATATCTTTATCTCGCAAATTCAAAATGACTATATCTTGGTGGTCTTTCAAAGCATCAGGATTTCTAATTACAGTGGCTAAATGAGCCATAGCATCTAATCCCAAGTATCTTACATTTGTCTCTTTTGCTTGAATAAATTTACCTAGTAAAACAGTAGAATCGGTGACCATACTGGATTCTGGATCCAAATGAATTGCTAAGTTGATAGCCTCAAAGAGCACACAGTTTTGGGCATTTGCATGCTGAGTATTTTTAGGCTGTTCACCAACTGCACTAATAATAGTATGTAGTACATTATTTAATCTTTGATGAATTCTTCTATCTTCGTTAGGAGGGCAGTATTGCAACAGTCTTAAAATTTTTACCTGAAGCCAAGGAATTGGAACTTTATAATACAAGTAATCTTGGCTATACTCTTTTTCGACTACTATTTTATAGAGTCTGTTAACAACTATTTCGCTGCAGTTTCTGTAGTCTGCAGGGAAGTTTTGACTAAGCGCCATTATCAAACTGGTTGTACATATTAATACTCCTAAATCAGGGTCTTCCAAAACTCTTATTATACTGGGTGCCCAATCTGAAGCGAGAATATAAGTGGGATATTTTCTGTATAATCTCAAAAGGCAAAGAGCCGACTTCTTTTTGACAAATGGTCTAGAATTTCCTGTAAGTAGTCTATGCACATATGGAGACAATGTTTCACTCATTTCTCTTGACCCAATATTGGCAATTGAATGGAGAGCTAAACAATTGAAAATTTCGTTAGGATCCTCTAAGTCCTTTTTCATAGAGTTTATAGCCATATTCAATAACTCGCTATTCTCATTTAACAATAGACTAGCAGCAAGATACCCCTAATATGTAAGTAAGTATCTAAAATTTAGTGTTTTATATTGTATATATTACTATTTGCTTCTCTGAGAATTTAGCACTGCTAATAAGGTTTACTGCTTCTGCGTGACCAAAATCAATCTCATAACCTAGAATATATAGGTATAGAAGCTTGCAAATGTACTTCTTCTTATGGTACCCACTCAAACTAGAATCTAAGAAGTAAGAGTGTAAGTATAATATAAAAAATATTATTTTACTAAATACCTTTGAATTTAGTTCTAATATTAGCCATCTCTTTATTAATCCTCTTCATTTCAGCTTCCTTTACCCTGCCTGAATACTCTATTAGAATAATATGTTAAATTATAGTTTTAATTTACATTTTCTCAAGTCTAATATGAAAACTGTAAGCCCTCTCATAGACATCTCGGAGTGATAATATTAGTTATTAATAGATTAAAAAATAAGCGGTTTAAAAGATTAATTTAACAAAAAAATTATTAGTTAATAAAAAGAAAGGTTTAATGACGTTCTAATTGTTTAAATTGTTTTTATGACTGAACCCTGAATAGGGTTTATGTAATTTAATGGGAAATTGTATGGGATTGATTGATTATAGTTTATTTAATCAAAGAAGTACTGATTATAAGCAGCTTGTTGAGGAAAAAGAACACATAAATTAGATAAATATTGATCGAAAGTGACTTGGAAAAATATTCTAATCACCTGACGCCCAATGTGGGGCTCGAACCCACGACCCTCAGATTAAAAGTCTGATGCTCTACCGACTGAGCTAACCGGGCTTAATTTCTGGATTAAACAACTACTTTTGAATAATCACCATTCAATGTTGATTTATTTCTACTAATATTGGATTAAATATAATAATTTTCGTTATTCCCTATTATAATTAAAATTATCATATCTCTAAAATTTCTAATCTTTATTTTTATTTTTTCTTGCATTTTCCTATAACAACTATCATACTTATAATTTTAATAACATTTAACTAAGTATATGACTAGATTATTAGATCGTTCTACTTATATATATCTTAAATAGATATTTATTTATTATATATAGCTATTAAAATACAAACTTGTTTTTTACTATTTGAATATTTATTAATAATACCTTAGTAATTCTCAGAACGCTGGTCATTCGGTACCCAAGTATTTGTTTATTGATTACCTAAGTAATACAACTTCAATTTATCAAAAATTGTATTAATGGAAACTTTTGCTTTATAATAAGCTTCAATAAAACTTATATTTTGATACAAGGAATTTATTACACTTAATATATCATATTATTAGTAATAACCACTTTATTCTTAACTTTGTAATCTAAAAGGCTTTTTCAATTGCGGTACTAACAAGTTTATTAGAACATCCTGTCAAAATATGGAAAAAATAAAATTACACATGCTTACCAATTAGACAAAATACTATCTAACAATTTATCTATAATTTACACTTTAAATATAACTTTATATACATTAGAGCTGAGCAATGTTTGGATAAGTTGTTTAATTGATCGTTTCTATTAATAATCAATCTTAAAAGGCATTTTAGTATTGAAAAACTCGATATAAAATAGTATATTTACTGAGTGAATTATCGGTTTATTAATACTGGATAATTAATACAAATGATCATTAAACCACTCTTAGTCTAATAAAGAATAACTTGATTAATTCTCCAAACACGGGGAACAACTCTCGATTCAATCCCATTAACTGAAGTTTGCACTTCTTTTGCCAATAACACGAAATCAATTTAATTTTTCTAATCAATCAATCAATCAAAACGCATTATTGTAAAAATTTTCAAATTTCGTGGAATACAAAAATGAAAAATTTTTTTGTTGAGGATATCCATCAAAAAAGTATAAATAGAGTGCTCTTCCCTCAGAGGAATCAAAGCTGTTGAATCAATTACTTATTGTAATAATCAAAAGCCCTCTTTATTGAGTTGTGTTTATAGTTTTTATTAGATAGACTTGTATTTCATAGATTTTTTATTATAATGACCAAATATATTTTAGTTTCTGGTGGTGTCATTTCTGGTATCGGTAAGGGTGTTATTGCTTCCTCTACCGGTTTACTCTTAAGAACCCTTGGTCTTAAGGTTACCAGTATTAAAATTGATCCCTACCTCAACATTGATGCCGGTACTTTAAGTCCTTTAGATCATGGTAAATTATTTGATCATTAACATTATATCTTCAGTGATCTGACTTGATTTTCATTCTATAGGTGAAGTATTCACCTTAGACGACGGTGGTGAAGTCGATTTGGACTTGGGTAACTACGAACGTTTCTTAGACGTTACTTTGACCAGAGAAAACAACATTACTACTGGTAAAATTTACCGTCAAGTTATTGAACGCGAAGTAAGTGTTTTCTCTTATTATCTTTGATAAACTATATACTTTATCAAATTAAACAGAATTAAAATCAAGAAAAAAATATTAAACGATCCTTTTTATAGAGAAAAGGTGATTACCTTGGTAAAACCGTTCAAGTCGTTCCTCATATTACTGATGCTATTCAAGACTGGGTTGAAGAAGTTGCTAAGAAGCCCGTTGATAACAGTGGTGAACAACCTGACGTCTGTATCATTGAATTAGGTGGTACCGTCGGTGATATCGAAAGCGCTCCCTTCGTTGAAGCTATGAGACAATTCCAATTCCGTGTCGGTGCTGAAAACTTCTGTCTTATCCACGTTTCTTTGGTTCCTCTCGTTGGTTCCGTTGGTGAACAAAAGACCAAGCCTACCCAATCCAGCGTCAGAGACTTACGTGGTTTAGGTTTGAACCCTGACTTCCTTGCCTGCCGTAGTGCTAAGCCTTTAGAAGAATCTATCAAAGCCAAATTATCCATGTTCTGTCACGTCCCTGCACAACAAGTTTTGGCCGTTCATGATGTCTCTTCCGTCTGGCACGTACCTTTACTCTTACACGAACAAGGTCTTTTAACCACCTTACAATCTCGTCTCAAGTTAGATGCCATCTCCTTGACTCCCGCTAGCAAGGAAAACGGTGCTGAATTATGGAGAAAGTGGAACAAGCTTGCTACCACTTTCAGCAACCTTCAAAAATCAGTATCCATTGCCTTAGTTGGTAAATATACTAACCTTCAAGATTCATATGCTTCCGTTAGCAAGGCTTTAGTCCACGCTGGTTTAGTTTCTAACCGTAAGGTTAACATCAGATGGGTTGAAGCTACTGATTTAGAACCTGAAGCTGAAGCTGCCGATCCCATTGCTTACCATGATGCTTGGAAAAAGGTTTGCTCTGCTGATGGTATCCTTGTTCCCGGTGGTTTCGGTGAACGTGGTTTCGAAGGCAAGATCTTGGCTGCTAAATGGGCTAGAGAAAACAAGATCCCTTACTTAGGTATCTGTTTAGGTTTACAAGTTGCCACTGTTGAATTTGCTCGTAACGTCTGTGGTATCACTGGTGCTGAATCTGCTGAATTCAAGCCCGAAACCGACACTCCTTTAATTGTCTACATGCCTGAAATCTCCAAGACTCATATGGGTGGTACCATGAGATTAGGTACTCGTCCTACCATCTTCCAACCTAACACTGAAAACTCTATCATCCGTAAATTATACGAAGGTAAAGAATCTGTTGATGAACGTCATCGTCACAGATACGAAGTTAACCCTGAATACGTCGAACAAATCGAAAAGAAGGGTCTCAGATACGTTGGTAAAGACGAAAAGGGTGAACGTATGGAAATCCTTGAACTTGAAGACCATCCTTACTACATTGGTGTCCAATATCATCCTGAATATCTTTCTCGTCCCTTGAAGCCCTCTCCTCCCTTCTTGGGTCTCGTCTTAGCTTCTGCTGGTTTATTAGATAACAGCTTAAGCAAGTTAGATCGTTTCACTTCTCACACCTACGAATCTAACTCTGAATAATTTAACTCGCTTTTATCCTAACTTCTATATATGATTAATTGTTATTTTATACAATAGTATTTTATTCAAATGTTTAAATATTTTAAAATTATGATTCTTTAATAATAAAATCATCATAATAATAATTATTTGTTATTAAATATTATTTTATCAATACTTGTTATGATTAATTTCTAAGAGAATTGCTGCTTATCAAACTACTAATTTGCAACATGCTTGTTATTAATGAATTGCGACAAAACTATTGCTATGTCAGTTTGATATTATATCTTTACTTTTTGATCTATCTATCAGTTATAACTACTAAACAGATTATTAGCAGTATATTATGAAATATTAAATCATTAACTTGGTATAAATTACTGACAAAAAGCTGAGTGGGTAAAATCGAATCCTCTATTAAATCATGACGTTTAATAGCAATTTGATAGAGGCAAGTGCTAATAAAAAAATGAATATGTTTATTAAATGCTAAGTGAGCTATTGATTATGAACTTATTGCTTATTAGCAAAAACATTTTCAATAAAGTTAGCTAAGTCAACATCTCTCTTGGATAAGCCACTGCAATCGTGGGTGGCTAAAGTAATTTCAACTCTGTTGTAAACCTAAGAAAAAATTATTTAGTAAATGTATTATGTATTGATATAAAAAGATAACTTACGTTGAACCATTCAGGGTGGTGGTCAACTTTATCGGCTTGAATAGCAACTCTAGTCATAAAACCAAAAGCAGCATTAAAATCTTTGAATTCGAACTTTTTAATAATAGCATCGCGATTTTCAACTAAAGCCCAACCAGCTTGAGTCAAAGGTTCAATATACTCTTTACGTTCTTCAGTGGTTAATCTAGCGACTGCCATACTTGTTGAATAATTATAATTAAAATTTTTGTTAATTTTAGTAAACTATACGTTTTTAAGACTGAACTTGAGTTTAATTTTATCATATCAATACTTTCTAGAATATTAATGTGGGATTGATGGTGATGTCAGGATGTTTATAGGATAATACGATTTTTTATAAGTTGGATTATTATTACTTGAGAAAATTATGGGTAATTAATAGCTAACTATTACTTAATAATAGTTAAAGCATAGAATTTAACTATGCAACTTACACATTTATTTACTTAATAACATTTTAACTTTAACAATTAAGTATATTTATTATATTTTCGTATAGTTTGCTCATTTATATTATTTTGTATACATTAAATATAGACAAGTTTAAACCATCATTAATCCTATTTTTATTTTTATTTTTTCACTTCGGCCCTTTATCACTAAAGCGATTGATAAAATAAAGAATAAATGGAGTTATAGATGTTTGTGCCTGAAGACTATATCAATTTATATTTAAATTTAAATGAAAAAGTCCCCCTATGCATATAGATATCTGAATAAAGTTATAGATATAACAAATATATGATATACTTTTAAAATT
>KQ964444.1:93665-107474 GCA_001566745.1 Conidiobolus coronatus NRRL 28638
CTTAAATATAAGGACTTACTCAATATGGCAATTTACATCTACTTTTCAAACTCGACTTTAATTCATACATGTTCTATAGAATATAAAATAGCCAACTTTGATAATCAATCATTAATATCTACTTGTCACGCTTATTAGCGAGTTTTTCGTTATTATTACTATTATTAATTTGATAATTTATTAATATTAAAAAGTAAATATAATTTAAATTTACTATTTTTATTTTTGGCTGATAAAAACCTGTAAAGTACTAATAATAATATTTATTATTTTAATTTTTCAACATTCTAAGATTAAATTTAATGACTTAAGGCTTTTAATATTTATCATTTAGTGCAGTACGGTGTACTGAATCTCAGATCTCGTTTTTAATATGATAGATGCATTTTGGCAAATATAATTAAGTTGATGGTTGGTTCTACAGTAAAAATCACTTATGACATGGCAGTCACTAGATCCAAGCTGCATCATATGAAAATAGTTTTATATTTCGGTTTTTAATTTTAACTAGTGTCAGATCAGACAGTTTACCCCAATTAAATTAAAGTATCAATCCAAAGCTATATTTTGAATCTAAAATGTGGGATACAGTTAATATATATGACTGTGCCGAGATTATATTTAAATTGAATAGTTTTAAAACTGATTTACTAGTTCAAATGAGAAATAACGCCGACTACTGCTGACTTCGTTATTTATATAAATTTAGCCCAATATATTAATTTTTTAATACTTGCATAAACAAAAACAGTAAATAATTTTGACCAAAAAATAAATTAAATAGAACTAATACAGTTTGTTGCGTTTTAGGAGCTTTTGTATGGTAATAATTTGGCCGTTCCCAATAAATATGCTTTTTGAGTGATGTAATAGCGTTATATAGCTGTGTACTACTACTAATATTATTATTGTTGATATGTAAGTTTTCGGTACTATTATTTTGTGTTTATAGTATATATGTAACTAAGCTAATTGAGTTAATTAAAGGGTATTGATTCTAAACCCTTAAATTTCCAAATTTGATAGAATAATAAAACAAAGAGATCATCAAGGAGGAGCTCACTAATGCACCTTTACAAATTTTAGACGATTTTTTCTATATTTTCTCTCTTGCCCATTAACGAGCATAATTCATTTGGAATGAGGATGGGGTTTAACTGCTCTTTCTCCATCTTCTTTGCTTTCTTAATCGCAAGCTGAATTTTAATTATTCAATTACCAATCAATCTTGAGCTACTTTAAAACTCGTTCACTTTATAACTTTGAGTTTTAAAAAGGTTTGGATAAGTTTTTAGATTTAAAATATACTGAGTGTGTTATAACACAGCTTTAAAGCTTTTACACCAAGCTATTAGCCAAAAAAATCAAAATTGAACCAATAACTTTCATATTTATCATTGTGGAGATGAAATTCCGAAAATAAAACAAAAATAGATTAATTCGCATACTAAAGTCCAATGAAGCAATTGAATTAGCACAAATGAACTTGACTTGTCAGTGTAATGGGAGAATATAAAAAGCATAATGTAATTTATCTCAGCTTAATTCAGGTTGGTGATCTATTATTATTATTGTTATTTAACAATCTATTTTCAATTACACTCCATCTAAGCTAATTTAGTAAAATTTGTCTGAAAAGTTTGGTTTGTAACTTATTAATCTAGGTGAATCTAAATACTTAACCCTTACTAATATTAATTTGGAATGGTAACTTGCTAAATCTAATATAATCTTGAGATAAATAATATATACAAATCGCTCCATAGTGTGTTATAATAACACTTAAATTATACTGGATTATTATACTATGTTAATCAATTAATTATTATTATTCTTATTTTAACAGAAAAAAAAACTCTATAATTTACACATCACACATGCACGTTATTAAAAATTCCAGTTGAAACAGTATTTGAATTTTGAATATATAAAACAACTAAACACCGAATAAAGCCAAATTTTTTCATTGCATCTTTCTGATTTAATCAAAATTAAAAATAAATTAAATATATGACCTTGACCTCTTTATTTTAATATAATAATAACTAGCAATAAAATAATATTTAAATTAAAGTATATTTAGTTAATATACTTTTTAACATAATGAAAACAAGGCATCCGTTAAAAGAAATTCCTTTTGAAGGTATTTTTTTTACTTTTTACCTATAGACGAATAACTTATTGTTTATTTAGATAATGCTAATATTCAGCAGCTACAGCAGCAACCACTAATACAGCAACTAGATAAACCACAGCAAACTCAAAAGGCTAACAATTTCGCCGGTAACCACTTACAAATTAATACTTCAATACCGCCTATTCCACCTAAAAGGAAACCCTCTGAGCATAGCTTAAAGTATATTTCCAGCTCAGCTTCCTTAAAGTCTAACTCTCTAGAAAATACTCAAATTGAAACTTTGTCCCAAAAATTAAACACCGATTCCAGTTCAAATTCCGTTATTTCAACTCCTATAACGAATTCAATACCTAATTTAAGCTGGTTGGATAAGAATAGACTAGATCCTTCAGGTAAATTAAATTTATAAAAAATATGTATTCATTTTCAAATGCTAATCTTTAACATATTATTTAAATATATAGCCGATATTATTCATTCTTTAGAATTTTACCAATCTTTCGATTCACCAACCTTTACAGCCAAATTCCCCTTAAATGCTAATCCAATACTCGAATTTCCAAAAAGTTCTAACAAAGATCCCTTAACCTTTTGTGTTGATAAAACTTCTACGAATAGGGTAAATCCTAGTAGGATGCTCCCTAAAATAAGGCAGCAAAATTGGTTAGAGTTAGAGTTGGATATTGTTTTAACTTTGCGCTTAGACCTCCAAACTTTAGTAAAAAGCTCCATTATTCATAAAAATTCGGATTTTGATGGTGATAGCAGTGGTAAAGAGGATAGTACTGACGAAGAGGGAGAGGCTTTGAGTGAAGGGAGCAATTGTTCTATTCACGGTGGTTTTCACTGGTTTTTACTTCATACTGACTCTGATCAAAATATT
The DNA here is from genome assembly GCA_001566745.1 of Conidiobolus coronatus NRRL 28638. Lineage (NCBI taxonomy): Eukaryota > Fungi > Entomophthoromycota > Entomophthoromycetes > Entomophthorales > Conidiobolaceae > Conidiobolus > Conidiobolus coronatus. Next base: position 96,686 of record KQ964444.1, read on the forward strand.
GATGAAATTTTGGAAAAGTGGACAGTTAGCTTAAGTGAAAATAAGGTAAAAGATATCACATAGTGTTCTATTAGCCAATATATTCTAATATTTGTTTTCATATAGAGTTTCACGCTATCTAATCTTTACCCTATACACCCAACCCCTATTGAAAATAAGCCTAATTTATTTAAATGGTCATGGAACTGGAGTCACTTAACTAACCCCTCCTGTTTATTCGTTGGTCATAAAAACTTATGCACTGTAAGTCTCGCTAATATTCTACATTTTATAATTTATGGTATTAATAACAAAAATTTCAATATAGTTAATCAAAGTTCCTATTAGTGCCCCTCATAAAGTTTTACCAGTTGTTAGTTTTACATTCTGGACAGAAGCAGCTCCTACACGCCCTAGGAGGAGAACTTTACTAGATATTTCTTCCCCTAGAGGAAAATCAGCCTCAACTCCTCATATTTTGTCAGAATCGGAGTATAGCGAATCGTCAAATCTAAAACTGATAAATAATAGCGAGAGTAAGTCTAGCGAACTTAAGCTTACATCAAGTAATAGTCAAAGTATGACAAATGAAAATAGTCAAAAAGTATCCAACGACGAAGAAGTGTCTAAAAATGAGTATACAGCTCAATTAAATGAATTACCTGGAATAACACCTAATCCTTCACCTCCAAGTATTAATTCACTATCTCAAATGCCTTCAAGCTTAGAGTTTGTAGAAGATGAAGATTTAATCATTGAAAACTATAGTACCGAGGATGGACCAGTTTTTAGAGCTACTATATCTCAACTAGAGAGAAAGATCTTCACCTTTAAGCACGATATTAAAAGAATGATAAAATTGGGTCAAGAAGTAATGGAAACTCGTAAAGCTGCCATGTTAGCAGAGTCGGAATTTCATAATGCACTTTGCTCCTTACCTGCTATACAACCTCTTAAAGCTACTTATCTTCAAGAAGCTTCAGAATCCATTACAAGCTACGAAACCCATTGGATGGAAAATTTCCAAAGCTTAATCCTAGACCCCCTATCTAATTTATATGATCAAGACATTAAATTGGCTGAGAGTAAAAAGAAGAACTTTGACCAAACTTCCGACGATTTCTATAGCTTTTTGAATAAGTATTTAGGAGCTAAAAACAAAAACAATAAGCAAAACCTTTCGGAAGCCAAGTATAACTCCAGAAGAAGAATATTCGAGCTTAGTAGATTTGACTACTTTAATTATTTATCAGAGTTAAGGGGAGGGGGTAAGGATCAAGATCTCCTCAATTTATTCACTATTTACTCTGAAACTCAATACTCCCACTTTAGTAATATTCATAGGAGTTTATTTAGACTTCATGATAATTTATTAGAATTGGACAAGAGAATAACTCAGAGTAATCATATTTTAATGCTTCAGCGAAAGGATAGGAAAAAGCAGAGGAAGGATATAGATGCTTCTATTCCTGATATTAAGGACTCTGAGCCTAGTGCCAACAAGTCATCTAATATCGCTAGTATTATTTCAAGTAATGGTGGTAGTGGGGGTGGAGATAGCGAGAAGTCTGATCCAAATCAAAAATTCAAAGGGATTAGAGATCTTCAAATGAGTAATAGGGAGACAACATTAGCTATTGGACGTAAAAGAGAAGGCTTTTTATTCACACCCTCTAAAACTTCTAGTGCATCAAATGTATTAGATAAGAATTTGGGTATTAATGCATCATTCCATAAAAAGTGGTGTGTACTCTCTGGAGGTTACCTTCATGAGTATAGCAATTGGAAGCGTCAATTAGAATCCAATACAGAGCCAATTTCCTTACAGTTTTCCACCGTTAGGGTAGCTAGCCAGCTTAGTAGAAGATTCTGTTTTGAAATTGTTACTCCCAAATTTAAAAAGATTTACCAAGCAATGTCTGAAGAGGATATGTTAACTTGGATATCTTGTATCTCTAACTCTATAGAATCTCTCTGGAATGGAACTGGATCCTCTGATAATATTAAATTTAAGGAAAAGAGTCCACCTAGCAAGTTTAAGAGCGGTACCCCTACTATTGCTACCCAAAATTCTCTAGGCGAGCCTGATTTCTTGGATAAAGCCGATCACCCTGAACTCGTTACTTTAATCGAGAGGCTTAGACAAATAGATCCTTCTAACAATATTTGTGCCGATTGCGACTCTTCAAACCCTGATTGGTGCTCCATTAATTTTGGTATCCTACTTTGTATAGAGTGCTCAGGTCTTCATCGTAGCTTGGGAACCCATATCACTAAGATTAGGTCCTTAATTCTCGATGTAATAACTTTTACACCTGATTTAGTCTCAGTAATAGAGGGTATGGGTAACCGTAGAGCTAATATAATTTGGGAGGCTAGTATGGATGAGAATAAAGGATATGTGGAACCAACTGGAGAGAAATGGGTAAAGCCTATTATTTCAGATGATAGAGGCTTAAAAGTTAAAATTTGTCAAGGCTAAGTACATAGATCATAAGTTTGTTGATCGCAGTTTACCACCCATAAGTGATCTTACTCCATATACTAATCTAGTCGATGTACCCTCAGCAAATTATCACGCTACTCTATCGCTATACGATGCTTGCTACAAATACGACTTAACTTCAGCCTTAAAGTATATTGTTTTAGGAGGTGTAGTTAATAGCTTCTGCAACATCGACCCTGATCACGAAGCCTATTCCCTATCCAATTCCGGTCCTATTTCACCTCTACAACTCGCTTTATTCTCTAAAAAGAAGTCTTCAACCAAGGAAAATATTAAACCTGAGGAGAGATTATTTACCCTAGCTGAGTTACTTATTCAAAATGGAGCAAATGTAAATCAATTAAATCCAATTAATCAAAATACCGTTCTACACCACGCAGCTCGCGCAAACGATTCCTTCATGATCAAGTATTTATTATCCAAGGGTGCAGATCCAGCTTTACCATTAAATAATCATAGCCAATGGCCCAGTTGCTTAACTACAGACCCTATGTGTAGCAGCATCCTTAGTGAAGTTACAATGGGATCTAGTAAGCCATCTCCTCCTAAATCTAACTTAGTGCAATTTAGAGCCAGTCCTATTGTTAATGCAAAGAGCTATATATCAATGCCACCATCGAGCTCTAATATTGATATGACTAATGGTGTATCAGGATTGGGTGTACTTTTAGAAGGACATACTGCTTCTGGTGATAAGCATCCACGCTTCAATGCACCACGCTCTCCCTCATCCCCTCATTCCAGATCGTACTCTCTACAGCCTCAGCTGCTTAGCGGAGGTCGCCAAAATAGACACTCAGATCCAACCGACTTAGAGAGTCCAAAGTACTTTATTACAGAAACTGGAGGAGTAAGCCAATCATCTTCATCTAAATCATCACCTTCAGATTTGAAAAACCCAACAAATTTAAAGCACAACTTGAAGGGATTTAAAAATCAATTAAATTCATTTACACAATCCCATCACGCTATTAATAAAACTAAGGAGGATGAATCGCCTTTTAGTAAACCAGGTAGGAGCTCAATTAGTCACGATAGGTCATCAAGCTCAAAGATCCCTATTAAACCTGCCACAAAGTTTACAAGATCTAAGACCCAAAGCAATGTCCACCACCACTTAAATACTAGCAGTGAGTTAGATGAAAACTCTCAACTCTCAACAAATACAGACATGAACACCTCATCTGAGCTCTCCTCACAAATGGACCAAATCAACCTCTCTCACTCTCTTCCCGCCTCATCCCTCCTCACCCAACTAGACGAGAAACTGGATCAAGTAAGTCAAAACTTTAAGCGACCAGTATTAAAGTTACCAACTTCAATCCTCGGTAAAATTAAAAAAATATCAAATAATAATTCCGATGTAAAAAGCAAATCTTCATCCAAAAGAGAAGGATTTTTATAAATAATAATAATCAACTAATCAAGTACTGTTAATAGTTAATCTCAAATAATAATAATAATTTAATATACCTAATTTATAAATAAAACTTTGTTCATTTTTAATTTTTAAATTTAAAGCTTATTTTTATTTACTAACTATATGTGTAAATTTTAATTAAAAAATATTAAAATTTATTAATTTGGCTAAACATTTATCAAAAGTTAATTAGTTAAAGAAAAAACTAATATAATGCGCATACATACACATACAATAAATTATAAGCTCGTTAAACCATTATTTGTATTATTATTTTATACTCTAATAATATTACTATCACCCTCTATTATTATTTAGCTTTTATTAACTTGATTAATAAAAAACTTTACTATATAAGTTTAAGAATTGATTAATTAGTTAGCAACAGCGGTGATATATATCTATATAGTCAGTTTTAATAATAGTATATATCCCATTTTTGAGGCGTGTTAATTATTTGATATTGTAAGTTAAAAGGGATTTTAATGCATATAATGTGCTATTTTTATAATTAAAATACCATGTGAGATCTCAGTTAAACTGACGCAATTTTTAATTTTTTACTTTATAGCCCTAAGGGTATTAACAAATACCGTATAGCTAAATATAGTTAATAATATATATATTTATATATTATATTATTTTTATATAGCTGAGCTGAATTATAGAATCTTTTAAACTTTTAATGGCAATAAAAACGGCCTTTTTAATATAAGTATTAACAATCTATTTGCTATTAATATAACTATACAAAAGTTTTGCATATGATTAAGGATCATTACAATGTTCAAAGCTTATCTATAAAATATATATTATTTATTATTACTATGTTTGCATAATAATAGTAGGTAGCAAGTTCTCATAAGGTTAAATAGTTTTTCAAATGTATAGTTTTTATTTTTAGCACAAATTTTCACTATTTTCGCTAATACTACAACAATTAATATACATTATTGCATAGTTCGCCTATTCTCCCTCCATGCAAGAAAAGTCATTGTTAATGAGTCAATTTAGCGGTAAAACTTGAGTTTAATATTAATAAGAAATTTCTATACTCTAATAATATCTAATTCATATAATATATTAATATGTAAATTAATACAATTAACTGCGTAATTATAAGATTTGAATACTTCTAAATAAATAAATATTATTGTTAACATTGATCTAGTATTAATTATCACACAGAACCAATAATTACAATCAGCTGCCAAGCCAATTTCTTATTTACAGGTATATCTACGATGGAAAATTGGCTATAACCTAGAAATTAGCGACAGCCATTAGGACTAATTTTTATCAAAAACAAAATAATAACAATAAATACTTCATAGTCTATAAAAAACACTTAAAATTTTAATTAAGGTCAGAAACAGGAGCAGGAGAATTCTACTCGGTCAATCCACTCTTATCATACAACATTTCGCTATATTATCAAATCAAGTTATATTCAATTTATTCTGCACTATTGGCCTAGATCTTCCCTCTCTAGCTAAATTACCTATTATTGTTAAATTAGTTTTTATTAAGGGATTGCTATGAGTGATATGAGTGACATTGGATTATATGCTCTTTGTTACTTTTGGCAAAATTTATAATAGGATTATTATAGGATTATTATAGTTTAATTTTTATCGTTGAAATTAATTAGAGTTTAGTTACTGGAATGCTAAATAGTTAGATGGGGCATTGATTGAGAGAGAAGGAAAATATGCTATTTTTGAAATTTTCATTAATTGCCTTTGATTAAGTATATAACACATTAAAAATAACTTTCTATAAGTCATAAAGCTATCAAGTCTTCATAAATCAATATATTAAATACTTATCTTATTACCAAAAATCCCCATAACCATATCACAACTAAAACGAATTACAATTCACCAAACCAGCAGATTGATACTCAATTAAATTAGGTAATATTATATTTTATAATAATTTCCAAATTAGAACTATACCGTAATATTGGATGAAATATTATTAATTTAACTGCGAATAGAACTTTCAATAATTTGTTTCTTTATTATTCCAATAATAGGAAAGAATTAATAAATTACTGTAATAAACTTTTAATAGCTTATTTTTTAAATAGCTTAAAATGAGAGTAAATTGCTAGTGTAAAGTGTTATGCAGGTAATATAAACCAAATCGTGGATTTTGTTTCATTATCACGAATTAGATTAATAAACAGTACTAGAAACAATGTATAGTTGTAAAAAGGTTGTAGATACTGATTTTTAATTCAACCTATTTTATAACAAATTGAATTTAACCTGTAATTCTGAGAATAATTGAAGGAGAGTGATTAAGCAAATAATAATATTGATGTGAAGGAATGACGAAATCGATATCGTTAGAGTTGTTATTAGAATTTTTACGATTTAGATAAATATTGATTAGAAAGTAGCAGTAATTTACTGTTGATAATTTTGTATTCTTAAATACTTGAATTATCTATATTAATAATAAGACAAGCTATTTATATAATCTACCTTTAACAACTAATAATTTGCTTAATAGATTCTACACATTTATCTCAAAAATCTAAAACTCCAATTATTAAATTTTCACTTCAATTATTTGATTTTAATCCAAGTTTTTATATTAGCGAAAAACCAGAACAATTAATAATATAAAGCTATTAAAGCGATATAGTAGAAATTAGTTTAAAGATAAGTTGTATTCAACTTGTAACCTATAGAGTTAAAATAATACTTATGTAAGTATTTTAATATTAAACCTCATAATAATAATAATTATATGCCAACTTTTGAAATTTGAGTGTAAAATTTATACTCTCAGAATTATTAGGCGTAGATTAAAATTTCACACTATTATTCTATTTAATAATAATAATTTTTCCTTATAATCCAAATTAAACTCTCGTTTAGCCACAATCATGAGCGCGAGTAATGAGTGATTGGGCGTGGTGGGTGTAATTAGGCTTTATAAATACGCTTAGCTTGTCAGAGACTAATCATCAGATTTCATTTTATTTAATTATTTTGGCTTTTTGCTGCAGATAGCTATTTTTCTTATTTTTTTAAAGGCTATTTATTTTTTCTTTAAGGGTATAAAAATATAATGTCAACATTTTCAGGCGACAAATCTTTAGAGTGCTCTAAAAGCATTTTACCTTGTGGGGGTGTTCCGTGCGATAAATCTGGTTATAGATGTGCTAAGGTTGATGTAAGTAAATTAGGGTGTGAAATATATAAATGCGTTCGGGAAGACTGGGAACCTGGGATGCCTTATGACGAAGTACCAGAGCAATCATTCATCGAAAAAAACAAATTTACTATAGTGGGCGTAGTATGCGGTATTGTAGCTCTAATGATCATAGGAGGCTTAACTTACGCAATCTTAAGGTATAAAAGAAAGCAAAAGCGTAGACTAGACCTCTCCATGATGACTAGTAAGAGCCCTGATCACAGTATAATGACCGAATCGAATACTAGTCAAGTATCTCCTTATCAAAGCTTTAAAAACAAATCTAATACTTCGCATGGAAAGTTAAAATTAGTTCATAATAACTTTATTGACCCAGAATTTTGTCATAAACCTAACAAAATGAGTGTATTAGTGGAGAATAGCAAAGTATAATCTATCTCCTCCACGCTGGACACGCTCTCTAAAAATATTATTAAAGTATAATAATATACGAATAATAATGCATATAATGTAAAATAATACATAATTTACTAACTTAATAAAAAATAACTTAAAACAATTATTGATTTGTTAACCAACTAGTATATACCTTTTTAAGTTAACTTTATAAGAATAAAATTACCGCTAATCTTGAATTAGAGGGCAAATATGCAAAAATTAGAAATGTAAATCCCATGGGAAAAGTTTTTTAAAGGAACTTTATAAGGTGATGATAATTTGTTAAGTACAACAATAAGGTCGGATTAAGTTATTTAATGTGTGGCAAACTTGAATAATTAAAGTTTGATTTTATTATTGTGTGTCAATGTATATAACATAAATGATTTTTGATATTTATATAGTAATAAACCTTAATAGAGTTAGATTCGCTGAATTTCAGTTATTTTTATGTTAATTTGAAAAATTAATTAAAATTCATACATTTTATCAAATAGCAATCACAAAGAAAATTAATTTCTACCAATTAACTAATCCCTAACTCCGTCTCTCTAACGGTTTCTAGAAATTACGCAATTCTATGTAATATCTGTACTAGTTGTATCTTAATATAAATACTAATTTAAGCTAATGAAAAGACAAAAGTTTAAATTTGGCAATTTAATATCCTCAATTTTAATTTAAATTGGCTGAACAATAAAAATTTATTTGTTGTACACCAGCTGACGTTAATATACTTAAGTCAAGTTTATTAATAGATTCTACATTTTTGCTCGGGAAGCCTGATCCTCTAAGGATTATTAAACGGTGCTAAATGGTAATGGCAATAGTAGATAATTGGGCAATGATGGATGTTTGAGGCTTTTTCTTGATATTATTTAAGAATTCTAGTTAATTTATTAGAATTGTAAAATTAATTTAAGTTGCATAAATTGGAAACATAAAATAATATATTAGATAGAATGCTTTTTCTATTTATTGAAGTTTTTTAGATGGAACTTTTCCATTTGCCCTAACTTTTTTTGATTTATCAGTTACAGCCTCCTCAGGTTTCTTAGCCTCTTCCTTAGCGGGTTTTGGACTAATAAATTTAACGGCACTCTCTAAAATAATCCCACAAAATACTAAACCAACGGATAGCCACTGCTTGTAATTGATAGCATGCTGATAAACAATATTACTAATAATAATACTAAACATTTTTCTTGTAACAGTTACAGTAACCAATACTAAACTACCATAGTTAGAGAGTAAGTGGAAGATAAAGCATTGTCCCATAGCACCTGCCAAACTAAACAAAAGGATATCCTTAATAGCTTGTGGGTTACTTTGACAAAAATGGATGCCTCTAAATAGCTCTGGATTCCAAGGGTTCGTAATATAAGGTATCATTAATAAACTACCAAAGAAATTCATATAAAACATCATTTGTTGCCCACTTAATTTAAACTCTCTAAATATTTGATCTTGAGTAGAATTTGTAACACCATCAAGTAACAGATTAGTTAATAATAAACCTAAACCCCAGATACTATTCTCAGTCTGATGCCCTGATTTTGAAGGTTTGGCAAGCATGAAAAGAGTAACACCTGCAGTTACCAAAGCCACTGTAATATACTTGTGTAAGGGGAATTTACGCTGGTAGAGGACAATATTCATTAACATTACGGGTACTAATTTACAAGATTTTCCAAGTATAAGAGTAGGATAATCGATATGATTTAAACTTGCGTATCCAAAAGGACTTGCTAAGGCGTGAGTTACAGCAGCTTGAGTTATTTTACCTAATAATTTAAAATCATTAAATTTAATCTTTTGACGAATTAATTTAACGTAGATATAAGCCACGAGACAAGTAATTAAACTTTGAACTAAATTTAAAAAGATAAAATGTTTAAATTTTTCTTGGTGTACACCATACGCTGTAGAAGTTACTTGCTCTTGGAATATACCCCAAGTTAAGAAACAACCGTAAATACCGGCAACGGTTATTATTAAATCTAGCATAGTTAGTTTTTATGTATTATATATATTTATTGAATATTATATTAATGTTTTATTATTATATATTTTTTAACTATTATTCACTAAAATTCAATACTTTGTCCCTTTTATATTACCTTAGTGGGCTGTGACTTAAATTAAAATTTTTATGGGAAATATATAAATTTAATCAATAATTTTTTAACCAATTAAATCGCAACAGTTGGCTCAATTAAACTATAACACGCATTTACCTCATCTTAATTAAACTTGAGCACGTTATTTTTATGTTTTTAATTAATAAATTAATTTATGTGAACATATTTGTAGTTTACAATTTTAAAAGGCCAAGTTTATTAACATTAAAAATGGTTTGTTTATTGTTATAAATATTGAATTTATGAAGATCAATAAGTTTAAATTTTTATAGCTCATTATAATAATATAATAATAATTTTAATATATATTAAACTAATATACTAATTAGAGTATCATAATACTATTATCATATTTAATAAAAATTGAAAGCTTAATAATTTTATTTGTTAATAAAGGGTATATACTAGCTACCTTAAATGAACAACTCCAGTTAATTTGGCTAAAAGTTTGTATGGGCTTAATTCAGAATATTACTTAAATATAATTGGCTCTTTATTTATTATAGTCATTATTTAATAAAAAACTTATTTCATATTATTATGTGTATTATCAACTTCAATAAACAACAGTCATTTCCTAATATGATTTAAGTGCATAAAAATTAATTTTATAAGTTTGCCCTAATATAAATTTTAATTAAAATTTCGTTTGTTTAAGCAAAATCTTGCATATACATATATATTACTAACTGTTTATATATTGAATTAAAGTAATTTAAATTAGTGTTAGGATATTTACAATGATTACATAATCCTAATAACGATTAAAAATTGTTTATTGTAGAAAATTATTAAAACTTGCTTTATTAAAAACTTAATTAGAAAACCTCCTATCAACCTAATTAGATGTTATAGTATTAAGTTTTGTAAAAATATAATAATGACAATAAGCTCAGAAATTATTTGAATATATTATTTCTATTCAGTATTCAAAGGTCTAATTATGTCATTATGAATTATGTTATATTATTAAAATAAGATCTTACTTATACTTACACGTACAGCTTCAATAAATCGAATTAGAATGCTTTTTATTAACTAATATTTGAATTTTGAAATAATATTTGACTGATTTTGCTAATTGAATAACGCTAAAAACAACTATTTTAACTGATTTCAAAGAGATTTGGTGAA
>KQ964445.1:57573-68157 GCA_001566745.1 Conidiobolus coronatus NRRL 28638
ATTAATAGTATTTTGTATACATCCAAAGCAACATTGATATAACAAAAGTTGAATTCAGAATATTGTAAAGTACGTTAATATTGATTATAATGCTTTATCAAATGGCTCACAGCTCAATAAAAATATTTTAGAGTATATGTGTACTAATTCAATCAATATTTAATAAATAATAATGGATACAAAGGTTCATTTTATTGAGTTGTGTTAAATTAGCTACAGCCTATTTATAATTGAATTGTAATATGATTAACTAAAACCTTCAGTACTAGATAGAATTTTATATAATAATGCTTTACGCGCTTTCTAATATATAAGCTTCAAAAATTTATACATATATCATATATAAATTAGAAACATAGCATATACACCACAATGTTTATATATAATGCTATTTATTAAATCTCTATATTTGCAATTTTTCTATTAGACTAAGGATCAGTTGATACAGAGTATACTGGTGATACAGCGATCGCTACTAAGCGTTTTTATTAGTACCATATAACTGGAGCTTTTACTGTAAAATTATGTTTATTATGCTATCTTAATTTGATATGATATTGATTTGTGTATGGTTGAAAATTTTTAGAATTTCGTGGCTTAAACACAAATTTTCAAAAATTGTTTAGAACTGAGAATGTGTTTTTACTACTATTGCTTTGAAACAGTTTTGCTGAAGTTTTTAATTGTCAATATAATATCATTCAATTAGTGAATGATGTTTAAGCTCAACGATTATAGGAATATGAAAAATGAGTTACTATTGCCTGAAAAAATGACAAGCTTCAATTTAATAAGATATTAAACGCCAATGTATATTTAATAGATTTCATGTTTAGTAAACATTTTCATTGTGAAACTATATAAAAAAGCTTGATAAGAGTTTATCATCATATAAGATTCATTTAAAAACCAAAAAGATTTCTATTTCTATATTTGAGATTACATTCATGTAAATTCGAATTGAATTGGCAATTTTAGCTACATTTCTAAATTTGACAAACCAGAATAATAAACAACCAATATAATTATAATGAAGTTTTTAATATATTGATTTATATTGATGCATATGATTAACAGAAGGTTATAGATCTCTTTTTTGTATTAACTATCTATTATCTCCTTTATTAACCACAATTCATTATTTCCTAATTTGGAAATAAAAATAAATAACAATTAAAAATTGGTAATTATTGCGAATGAAATGATGAGAATGTAGTACATGCTCCAAATAAAATTTAGCTATATAGTAATAATAGCAATTGTTTTATTAATATAGTAGACCTAGCTAAAAATTAAAATGAGTCAAAGTAAGTAATAATCGTTTGTAATTCGATGATTGGGTAGTTGTGGTATTTTTATATTAGTTTAATCTTTCAAGTTGGAACAAATCACAAAAATCAAAATTATAAATAAAGGGAATTTACTCAAAAGTTTCTCCAAGTTCTGTATAACTTAAAAATCTTTAATATTGCTAAGCTTTGTGATAATATTTTAAAGAGAAAAAAATTGATTAGCAGCAGCAATATATATAAATATTTATTACCCATTGGATTAAAAATTAATTACTTATAACTTTTTTATATATTAAATAGAATGTCTCAAGAATTTAATAGACAGTGGACTCCTGATAGCTGGAAGAGTAAGCCCATTCACCAAGCCGTTCAATATGACAACCCTGAAACTTTTAAGCAAGCTATTGATAAAATATCGCACTTACCTCCTTTAGTTAACCACGTTGAAGTATTATATTAAATTAGCAGTGATCAGGTCAATTATTAATTATTTTTTAGGTTCAAAATTTACGTAATAAGCTTAGAGAAGTAGCTCTAGGAAAGAGTTTTTTACTTCAAGGTGGTGACTGTGCCGAATTATTTGACTACTGTACCCAAGTATGCTTTTATTTATTTTTTTACAAAATCATTTTTAACTAATTCAAATTGATCAGAGCCAAATTGAAAATAAGTTAAAAGTTCTCTTACAAATGAGCTTAGTTTTAATTTGGGGTGCTAGAGTTCCTGTTGTTCGTATTGCTAGAATGGCTGGTCAGGTATATTAGATACAATTTATGGCTGATAATTTTTTACTAATGCTAGTATGTTATATAGTATGCTAAACCTAGATCAAAGCCAACTGAAGTTATTGATGGCGTTGAATACCCAAGTTTCAGGTAAATCATCAATGATATTACCCAATCAATATTACTCGTGCTCATTGGTTGAATTTGAATTTTAGAGGTGACAACATCAATGGTTATGAATTAGATCAACGTGATCCCGATCCAGAACGCTTGGTGAAGTAAGTTTAATTAATCCTAGTTATTTCAGTCAAGATTGTTAAACATATATCTATAGAGCTTATTTCCATTCTGCCGCTACTCTCAACTATGTCCGCTCTATATTATCAAGTAATTAACCTATTTATTTAAATTAATCTTTGACTAACGATTATTTATAGCTGGCTTTGCTGGTGAGTTGGATAAAATATATGATTATAGTGGCAAGATGATTAACAATTTTATAGATTTACACGATCCCTCACACTGGAACCTAGGTCATGTTCAAAACCAGTCCCTTAGAGAGGAGTACCAAACAGTAGTTTCCCAAATTAGCAGTTCTATGAATTTTATGGAAGTCATTGGAGCTGTTAAAGCAAATGGTCTCACACCACAAGAAATTAAAGCTGTCGATATTTTCATGTCTCACGAAGCTTTAATGTTAGACTATGAAGGGGCCTTATGTCGTAAATTCATTGATAAAGATGGCGTCACTAAATACTATGTCTCTAGTGGTCATTACTTATGGGTAGGAGATAGAACTCGTCAATTAGATTGTGCCCATGTTGAATTTTTAAGAGGAGTTGTCAATCCTATTGGTATTAAGGTTGGTCCAACAACTGTCCCCGAAGAGTTGATAAAAATATTAGATACATTGAACCCTAATAAGGAAATTGGCAAGATTTCATTAATTACTCGCTTTGGTGCTAACAAGGTTGAAACTTACTTACCAAAGATCATTGAAGCTGTCCAAGAATCTGGACATATCGTAGTTTGGGTATGTGATCCTATGCACGGAAATACTGAAAGCTCAGTAAACGGTCTTAAAACTCGTCACTTCGATAACATTCTTAAAGAACTTGGAGAATGTTTAAGAATTCACAAAAATCATCAATCCAAATTAAACGGTGTTCACTTTGAACTCACAGGTGACTCAGTTACCGAATGTATTGGAGGCTCTATGCAATTAGAATCATCAGACTTACCCAGTAACTATCAAACTTACTGTGATCCTAGATTAAACTATGAACAATCTTTGGATATGTCCTTCATGATTTCCAAATACTTCGAAAAAGAGAGATCTGGATTCAATACTTTATAATGATGTCCGCTACATCTCAATAAAAATATTATATATATTTGCTATTAATATAATCATTTTACAACTGTTGATATATACTAATTAAAATATTTTAAACAAGATAATTATTTATCATTAGTTCAATATACAAACTCTATATTATTAATATTTAATGTCATTAAAATGTATAGAGCTGCCTCACTAGTATCATTTCTGATATACATTCTAATCTTCATAGGTTTATACTTGAAAATACTATTTGTTCAGATCAGTCTATGAGTAAAAAATTTTAACAAAATAACGTATTTAAGAACAGGTCTAGACTTATATATAGTGGAATATGAGAGAATTGGTAAAATGTATAAAATCAATTTTTTGCTGAAATAGGTATGAGGTTATATAGAATTTTGCTTAAAGCGGTATCACAGTATAATTATATTCTATAGCTAAATAGATTTAAATTATTAGAAAAGTCTTAAAATGTAAAGTAATATAATTTAAGTATATGTTAAAGATTATAAACTAATTTATCATGATTGAAGACAGTTCAAGTGAAAAGGCTTTAAGCTTACTCTTGTACAAGGTTCGGAATATGTGTGAACAATTTAGAATAATATGAGTTAACCAGTAATGATTAAATTTTATAAACTTCAAGTTTAATTTTTTATAGTTTTATATAAAATTAGAGCGCTCTATAAGTATACATCTAATTTAAGAATTTTTCAAGTTATTTAAGTGACAAAATAGTATTTATATGCTTGATTCAGATCTGTATAACAAAATCCATGTCTTATATTTTATCTTGAGTTAAATGTCACAATGAATTTCTTGTTTATAAAAAAGAATAGCTGGTAAAATCTTATTAAAATATAAATATCAGGTAGATTAATAATCTAAGGTAGTTAACTATGACTTAACTATATAAATAATAAATATTATAACATTTATCCTATTAAAAATATTGATCAAGTAAGATCGACTTGATTAGAGTTAATATGGGTAGCGATACTTATTAATTTTACATTAGATAAAAGTCTGATTAGTATAAGCAAAGAATCTATTTTATTAAATCTGTTTTACAATGTTTTTAACTGAGTAAATGAAATATAATTGGTCATAGAGTATTAGCATGATAAATATTATTTATAATTTTAGATGAAGTTATTAATAACTTAATTTATTTCCAGCTATTATCTTGAGAAATTTTTAATCATGGTGACTGTCAAACCCGGAGTCATGGTGATCGAAACTAGTATGATGGTCAGTGCTGGCGCCATGGTTTTCGTAACTGACATGATGATCGTTATTTGAGTTATGACTAATTTGAGCAGACTCGCTAGCATGGTTATTTTGGTGGTTAAAGCTGTGTGAGCTATTATCATGACTCATATGGTGTTGGTTATGGTAGTAATGGGCATAGATCCAATGATTTTTATTGGATCTATGCCCATTACCCTCATTGTGATGGCCATGATCCGATTTATTACCATGGTGCTTGTGGTTATGGGGATGGGGATGGTGAAGGTTATCTTCATTTGGAAAATTTATTAAGAAGTCAGTATTAGAGCACGAAGGAGAAGTGCTTGCAACAGATTGAAATCTAAATTAAATATTTAATAAGAGATATAATGACAAATAACATTTAATATTACCTTTCCCTGCTGTATTCTTTATTAATCCTAAATGGCTTAAGGTAGTTAGCGCAACTAGGCTTAATACAGCGCTTTAATTTAGTTGTGTTCAATAGTGGTGTAGATTCTTTAGAATTGCTTTTTATAGCATCATAGGCCGGGGGAGCTAAATGTGGTATTAGATTTATCAATATTAACTTATTAAATTGTTAAATTGCCTTCATTATCAAATGTGAAGTGATCAGGATTATCGCAAAATTGCTGATCATTTCCTGCAGAGTTATCTTCTGAGATATGAAAATGCTGGTTATTTGTTTGACCTTCGGTATCAAGAGAGCATATAATTGCAATGGTGATTGATACAAAAAAACCAAATTATTAACAATACAAAAAATCCTTTTTCAGAGCCAAATCCTGGTGGTGAGGGATTTGTAGGAAAGTCAGGATGGACACGAGGCATTGGATTATTTCTTAAGGGTCCATTAGAATGACAAGATAAATAGCAAAAACTATCTGGATAAACAGTATTACCTAGAAATAATCGCTGTTAACTAACTAAATGTAATAGCACTGCAAATATATTACCAATGCACCTAGCATCAGCAGTAATTAAACCACTAGAATATTTATCGCTACAAATCCAAATTTCTTTAATAATTCTACTATAGTCATTTTCATGATTTATAGTGCAATTTATGCCATCTGAGATAAATATTTGTAGTTAGCATATAAGTAGACACTGATTAAAAGTAGTAATACCTTTGCTTAAATTGCACTCAGAATGGGTACAATTCAGTTCTCTGGGGTAGAATGAAGTACTTGACATTATATTTTTAACTGTAATTTAAACGACTGTTAGCTTTGTTTTATATAGCTTAAGTGAGAAGAGTTAATAAACGCTTTTATGGGATTTTTAATACTCGTGATAAGTATATTTAATAATTGGACTATGCTTAAATATTGTTTATAGGATAAAATAATAAGCAACCAATTATACAAGGAATTGGCTGGTTTCATCAAATAATTATTAGCCTTTTAAATACATATATGCTTTAGATAAATAATAATTTCTCCTATATATTATGGACCCGCTTAAGCCCGAGTTCTCTCAACCAGGATTATTTCAACGAAGATATCATGTATTTAATTAAAAAATATGATTTCATTTACATTTTGATATGAGAACTAAACATGCTTCTAGCTAAATTCATATTTATAAGCTTGGTTTGTAGGTTTATCTTTGAAATATAATAAGATAAATTTGTGTAATTAATAAAGAAATCTTTGAAAATATACTTTTTAAAATATTACAGTAAAGAATAAATAATATTTTAGAAATAATGAAAAGTCTGTTAAATTATTCTCAAAATTTTGTTCACTGTGCAAATTGATGTGTATTATTAGGAGAATATCTCTTCTAGGCTACAGTTGAAATCTTACGATCAACCAGTTAATATTCTAAGTTTAGCCATATATAATTTCTTCTAACTAAAGTGGGTAGCCTATAACTAATCTAAAAATATATTTACATCTTTAATCAATCAAGATGATTTATTGTATAGTGTGATATTATTTCTATAATTGTAATATTAAATAAATATATTTTTCATAAAGGTAAATGTATAATTATTATTTTAATTTTAAAAGTAAAAGTTATAAAAATAGAATTTAGTAATTTTTTTTATATCCATATATTTATTCATTTATTGAAGCTACTGTATTCCACTATGATAATTAATTGCGAGTAAACTAATTATAGCGCTTTAACTAAATACACTATTGAAAAACTTTTTTGGCATTTTTAATTACAAAATAAATTTAAATATATAATATATTTTCTAATTAAGCGTGTCATGGTTTGCAATAAATACAATTCTTTATTTAACTAATAAGCCTATAACCCAAATATATTTGGATATAACTAATAATAAAGTTATTTTTTACTAGAGCTGAGGGATTATATTTGAAGCTGATATATATAAAGCTGTTAATTATTGCATAAATCGTTACTACCATTAATTTCAGTATAGTCATCATAGTAGTTAATTATAGGTTAATTATTAAATTGGCTGTAACAGCAGCCATGATAAGAATTTGCCTCTTGGGAGAAATAGCTAATTTCATATTAAGGAGGAGCAATAATATGGTTTTAGGGCATTATTTTTAAATTCTTGTATCATTGCCTTCGCTATCAAATATAAAGTGATCAGGATTATCCCAATATTGCTGATAGCTATTTGTATAGTTAGCGTGGTTTAAATAAGGTTGATGATTGAAATTTGAATAAATTTTATACACCACTTTAATGAGTAAAAATAAAAATATAGCAAAAATAAAGATTATAATAATAATATCAGTTGATTTTGAGTCAAATTGTGGTGGATTAGTAGTAAAATAAGAATAAGCGAGGGAAGTTTGGTCAATTCTTAATGACTCATTATAATGGTAGCGCATAGTACACAACCTATCTGAAAAATTTTTATCCCTATCAATAATTACTGTCAAAAATTAGCATATTTATTTTGTAGTTATATTATCCTGACATTCTAAATTGCCAATATGTAAACCGCTTGATGTGGTATTTTTGCAAATTCAAGTATTTTTAGTGATTTTACTAAAAGTCGCACTCAAAATTCAAGTACAACTAGTTAAATCTATAATCGATTATTAAATAAAAATTTATGCAACTATTTATTAAAAGTGTTACCAAAGCTCAAATTGCGCTCAAACTATGTACATTTAATATCTTCAACACGAAATAGAGACGGGATGTGCTGCAATATATTTTTAATTTAAATCAAATGATGCTAATTTAATTTGTATAAACTGTAGAAAAGAATTATTAGATGTTATATGATATCTGAAGTATTTTTCTCAGAGTTTAATAAAATAAAAAACAATTTTCTCCTATAAGGTTTAATATATTCCGCTTTTCTTAAGTTCGCCCCAAGTTCCGCAGATTTATAAAATTCAAATGATATTAGATTAGTAAAATGTTTTCATTTTTTAAAAATGAATTTCCTGTTTGAATTTTAGTATTATAAACCTAACTTTTAATTATTTAGGTGATTGGTAAGTGATAAATAATTACTCCTTAGAAAATTGGTATTCTATTTGAGCAATTTGCTATATTATTATTATATAGATACAATCAAGTATTAATCAATAAAGTCAACAATCTTTAGCTAAATAGATTAATTTATCGAATAATTTACAGATTTAAAATTTTATTTGCTATTTTTATCTAAATTTAGCTTAATTTATTAAATATATTTTCAATATTAGGTATGCTGCAACAAATTGCTATATTTTTATGGTGTTAAATAATATGTATTTAACCAAAGTTTGAACATTCAATGACAATTTTAAAGGGTTTGAGGTATTGTTATTATGCAGACAGCGTATCGTTCTTATGTGTAATGAATCACAGTATTTATTAAAATTTTAAATATTTTATAGTAATTAATTTTGAAAAAGCTCTAAAAATAGAAAACTAATATTAATCAAATTAAATAACTTGATAATTTGTATTAGTGACAGAAATTATAATTATATATCATTCCGCTATCGCTGATTAAATAAAAAATATATTAAAATGGATCAAATATAGACAGTAATTGAGTTTAAATAATTAAAGATTATGACAAGTTAGATTTTCAATTTAAGTGTGATTGACGTAAATGTAGCTATTGTGCTTATTCTTATATACAAGCAAAGTATTAACCAAATAAAGCACGATTAATAAATATCTTATTTTAACATTGATCGAAAAAATTAAAATCAAACACAGAAAATTATGAGTGTAATAGATGTACATATTTACTAAATAACAATATTAACATGTGTTAAAAAACTAGTTACCGATTTCATCTAGATCAACAAAATTTTAGTAGTAGTTATGATGAGAACCATGGCCATGGTGGCCGCTATTGTGATGAGAATTATGACCATGGTGACCATGATCATGGAAAAAGCCGTTATTGTGGCCGTGGTGATTGGAGTGATGACCATGATGACCGTGTTCGTTATAGTAATCGTACCCAGGATTTGATATTAAAATAGGAGGGGGAATAGACTGGTATCTAAATAATCTGATAAATAATTGGGTCAAGTAAAAATGTTTTATATTACCCTTGCGAGTAAATTCCACTTCTGGGTAAGTAAGGCTTAAGATAATTAGGACATCTAGGATCAATGCAGTGCTTAGATCTACCGCCAGATAAAAGTGGCGTGGATGCGCTAGAGCCGTTGTTAACAGCTTCATATGGAGGAGGGGCTAAAATACATTAGATTGTTGTTGATTATATTAAATTATATTAATATTACCATCGCTATTGTTATTTGTAATAAAATGACTGGGATTATCACAAAATCCTTGACCATTAACAACTGTATAGTTAGTTGGGTGAGGATGGCAATCAGAACCCCTGCTTGAGGGATCGCCGAAACAAGCTCTAATAAATCCAACAAGAATACTTATAATAACAAACCCAAAAACTGAGAAGAAAAAGAGGTTTGATAGAAATTCGGTTGTTGGGTCGGTATGAATTGGTGGTGGATGAACTCCAGTATCTGGAGAAACTACAGGTACATTAAAACGATAACGCAAATAACAAGTATTGCCTGGTGCTATTTCATTTTCTATTATTTTGATTAGCTATATTATAATGAATAAAAGCATATATTGAAAATTACCACTGCATTTTATTTTAGCAGTAATTAAACCTTTTGAATTGGGATTTTCACAAATCCAAATATCTCCTACAAATAAGAATTAGCACTATATAAATTTATAATTTATTAATATTCTTACTAAAAAGGTCTTCAGAATTAGAAATACAAGTTGTATTATCTATAAAGTATTTTATGTTAAAACTTGTTTATATATTTTTTCTTAATTTACTTATAGTGAAGTTACACTCGTCCTCCTCACACTTAATACTCTCTGCGTAAAATTTAACTGAATAGTTTGACATTGAAATGGTAAGAAATTAAGACTATTAAATTAATTTGAATAATACCACAATGGCTAATCACTGATTTAATTTTATGGGATTAATAGGTCTAGTAATTAGATTGGAGTTTAGATATAAAACTGTTACTTTGAAAAATAATATTATAATTTATAAAAAGCAGTCATATTATATAATAGATAATTGAAGTTACACTAAAATTCTCTCTTATTTATTATACACTTAAATATACTTTAGTCTTATTGATTGTTAATGGCGTAGTTTGATCATAACTAGAATTCGATTCTATATCTTGAGTAGCTATAATAGTACAATGTTAGCATTTAATGAATATGGAAGTATATTATATTACCTTTTTCGTTGATAGTTTTAATAGCAGGATTTTTCTGTATCGTCCAAAATCTAAGTTTATATGAGTCGAAACTTGAAGAGTAGTAGTCAATACAGTAGCATATGAAAACGCAAATAGCTAAAAGCATTATCATAATAGAGTATGCTATTAAAAGATTGACCGAGCTATTAACTACAGGGGTAGGTATTAGAGAGTTTAAGGTAGGAATACTTAGATACATTTTTGGTAGAGTTTATGAATAAAAGAGTGATGATTGTTTTGATAAAATATCATTG
>KQ964446.1:23212-33423 GCA_001566745.1 Conidiobolus coronatus NRRL 28638
CCCATATAAAAAATTTTGGTCAAATTTGTCGTCGTTTTAACTAGAATCTTCCATATATCTAATAGTCTTGTCTATAACTTTCATCACCAATCTTGGTAATTTTATTATCCAAATTCAGCTAATAAATATTATTTTTTGCTGATTTTTAATTTCAAATAGTATTGATTAATATAATAAACAAATAATTGTTTAAATCCATCAAATCGCCACTATCAATATCAAATAATGCCTATTTCAAATTATATTAATAAAAAACCAATACTAAATATTAGATCAAATTAAACTTGAATATACATAATATTAACAATTTAATGATAAACTTTTTTTATGAATTTAGGTCAAAGTCCGAGATTTTTGTTAGTTTATGAGCTATAACTAGAAAAGTAAACTTGCTTAATATCATGTCAGATTACACCTGGTGTACCATTTGCAAAGCTAATTTGCTAAAACTTGGTGTTTATCTCAGCTAAATGTCAACTTATAGTATCTAATTCATACTTATTATTTTATATAAAACTAATAATACCAAACTAAAAGTAATAATTTTAGGGCCGCTTCTAATTTCACCGCTAACAAAATTAACCTAATTTGATGACTTATTCTAGTAAGTTTATTTTTTTATAAGTTTTGATCATTTTAGCTAATAATGATTTTTGTACTTCGGCTATATTTAAATTTTTGACCAAACAAGGAATCTTAATTTGTAAATCAATTATATGTGCTTTATGCCGAATATTAGCAAATACTGAAACTAACTAATAATCATAAGATTTTTTATTTTCTTTAGTTTACCCTCTCATTAATATATAGTTAATCCTCAAATTTAATGATCAAAATGTAATATCACATAGAAAAATTATATAACAAGGCTATTTATATTTTATTGCAGCTGATTATCAAAACCTCAAAC
The DNA here is from genome assembly GCA_001566745.1 of Conidiobolus coronatus NRRL 28638. Lineage (NCBI taxonomy): Eukaryota > Fungi > Entomophthoromycota > Entomophthoromycetes > Entomophthorales > Conidiobolaceae > Conidiobolus > Conidiobolus coronatus. The sequence goes on from KQ964446.1 coordinate 24,123, forward strand.
ATTATTAAACCTCAATTTTATAAAATACTTATTAAACTAAAAATTAAAACTCAGTTTTGCTATTATTACCGCATAATCAAAAATAAGCTTTTTTACCTATGAACTAACAATTCAAGCTTCAATCAATTATAATATGATTATTTTTATGTTCCCGGGTTCTTATTAAATCACTTTAATTCGCCTTAATCTCAAACTTCCAAATTAAGAAATTATGGATGCCAAATAAAGTTAATTTTGGTAATTGTTGCATAATCCAGAATTTTAAATCAAAATATAGCTTGTTAAAGGATATTGAGTGAAGTGAAAAAGTTATGCGAATTAGTGTGAATTAGCGTGAATTAGCATATTCACCAATATTAACTAATAATTTTATTATTATAAATTTCATTTATTTAAATATATAGAAATTAGCCAAAATATCCTTTTTACTAATTAGCATAAATTATTTTAGAATTTAGCAATTTGATTATAGTTTTAACACAATTTAAGAGAAGTTTCATGTAAAATTCAAAAATATATTAAAAAAGTTAAATAATATAAAAATATATTTGATACTATTGCTTTAATTTAATTATTTTATGCAAGTCCTCGATATAGTTTTTACTATAAAAGTAATATATATGTAAATAGAGTTTATTATTACAAATAAATATCATTAAAAAAGTATAATATCACTCTTTTAAACTAAAAATACTTAATTAATCATGTAATATTCAAGTTTAGAAAAATAAAATATCAATCTGATATAAAACTTTGAGGGATATTCTTTATCAAATATCAAACATCAAATATCGACACTAAAATTTCATATGGCGAAATGATAAATCAAAAAGTAATTAAATATAGCTCGTTTTAATACTAGGCTTAAATAATAGTGCTAGTTATTAAAATTATTAATTTATGTGCCTATATTGCACAATAATTATATAATAGAATTGAATATGAAATTGATAAATAAATCAATATGTGATGCGATAATTTAAAATTTTTAGCTCTGATTGCCTTAACTCGTATCTGGCTGTATAGATTTAGAGTTTATTCAAGAATAGTGATTTTAAGTGATATAAAATTCAAAAAGTAAATTTAAATTTTGCTATAGCTGGATATTATTTAATATTTACATATACTTTACTAAATGAAACAAAGGTCCTTTTTAATATAAATTGTATGTACATTAAAATCATAGCTACTAGCAAATCTCAAATAATAAAATAACAAATAGCACTAAGATTTAAATGAAATTATTAATATAATATATACCAATATTTTGGCTCTCTTTAAAGTTTATAAATTGAATTTTAATTTTGATATTATACTTCTTTTATCACTGATAACTTTGAAGTTTAATATTAATAGCTTAATCTGTTAAATTTGCGCTCATTAGCGTATTTATAAAATTTTCCAAGTAGCAATAATTATATTTATGCTTTTAAATTTGTATAAAATCAATCTCGAACAAGTAGCAGTAAGAGTATTATTTTTTTAACAACAAAATATTAAATTAATTAAATTCTTAAATCCAATAACGAAGCTTAATAAAGAATTCAACAGAAGCATATTTTGGTTATAAGTATTAATAATTAAAAACATAAATTTGGTGAGTTATAATGGTTAATAAATAATTTCAAGGAAATGATATGCTTAATAATATAAATTTTAGAAGAATTTAATATATTTTGATTCTAATCTTACCAATGAAATTAGTGATGAATTTGCTACTATAAATCTTTCTCCTATTCCAAACACTCAGATAGCAAATTCAACCAGATTAAACTTAACTAAAAAAGATGACGCAGATTTGAGAATCTCATATGAAGTAAATACTTCTATTGCATCTAGATCAGTAAAATACCCTCCTTATTATAGTTCGGATGATACTTCATTAGATAGAGCTATTCTAAAATGCGACTACAATTCAGATCACTCATTTCCCGCCAGTTTAGGACAGTATAATAAATTTTCACGTTGTTCTTGTTATAGGAATATTCCAGATAAATTTTGAGATGCTGAACAATATAAAGTCTTTTAACCTCTTATTATATTAGAAGGATGAGCTCAATTTTAGCGATCTAGAGATGAATACATAAACAAGGATAACTCATTGCTATTTTTAAATTCTTTATCTAAAGCCAATAGATTTGTAAAAATATGCTTTGAAACTACAATTTCTGAATGATACAATATTTATGAGAATGGTATCTTATTAATATAGTCATGGAAAATAAGGAAGATGAAAATTCTCAAAATTCTAATAGCTACTTAATCAAAGTTACGAACATCTAACTTGAAGAGTCAAGCATTGATGAAGAATCTTTAATTTATATAGAAGCAACATGGTGCTGTGATGAAAATACTTATAATATGACTTCAATAATTATCTGAGACTGCAGTGGGTAGCAAAGCAAGTGAAGTTAATGACCACCTTTTATAGACAATATTTAACAGTGAAAAATTTAGTTTTATATTCTTTGAATCAAAGTATATAAATTAGAAACTGCGAACCTCTAGAACATTTAAATTCGCATGAAATATTTGATATTAGTAGCATTTTTAATGATAATTTGCCTCAAGCTCGCTCCATTGGCGCTACTAAGCTTATGAATAATGGAATATACATGATACATGGGCCTCCTGGAACTGGTAAAACTAAAGTTAAAGTGCTAATTATCGATGAAGCTGCACAAGCTACATAGCCAAGCAGCTTAATACCATTTAGGTTTAAAGGCCCTTTGTGTATTGAGGTAGGAGATTCGCATCAATTACCACCTGCTGTCATATTTAAAAAAGCTACTAAATTTAAACATGATTATATTTTATTTGCTCGTGTATATAATAAACATCCTAATTGCGCTCATATATTGAGTATTCAGTACCGTATGCACCCTGAAATTAGTACTATTCCAATTAAACCATTTTATGATGGAAAATTTACTGATGGGTCTAGTTTGAATAAGATAAAGGTAGCAAAACGGCATAAAAATCTAATATACAGCTCGTATGTATTCTTTGATGTGCTTGAAGGCAAAGAAAGGCAATCCAAAAATTTCTCCTTAGTTAATAGCGAAAAAAGCTTACGTTGCAGCTTGGTTAGTAGAGTCTCTTGTGAAGCAAAATCCTGACGTCGATTTTAAAAACAGAGTTGGAGTAGTCACCCCATATAAATTTCAATTGAGAGAATTGAAGAAAAAATTTAAAATGAGATTTAATAAGAAAATGCTTGATAATATTAAATTTAATACTATTGATGGGTTCCAAGGTCAAGAAAATGATATTTTCATATTTTCAGCAGTAAGAAGTAGTACTAAAAACATAAGTTTCTTATCAGATATAAGAGGAATGAATATGGGTTTAACTAGAGCTAAGAATTCCCTCTTTATTATTGCGAACTCTAAAGGACTTTCAACTATCAAAACTTAGTCAAAAATTATAAAAGATGCTGCTAATGGTAAAGTTATGATAAAATGGACTCCAAAGTTTTTTTAGCTAATGAATAATTGAAATGGATTTTATAATTTGATTGAATAATCACCTTTTAAGCCTACTATCCCTAATTCAAAGATTATAAAAACTACAGCTAAATAGCAACATATATAAGCCTCTATGAATAAAGCAATACAGTTATTTACTTGATATTCATGTTTATTTATACAGGAAAAAGATCAATTTTAAATCTGATACTTGAGGTAAAGAATCAATACTATTATCTAATCAATTTAGTATTTATTATTGAATAATATTTGAAAGATTATGGTTAACTTGGTTCAAATTTTGCATAGGCTCAGTTCAAAATTTAAATTTTTACAACTGAGTTTTCATCGTATATAGCCTATATTTAATATATATTGATGATAATATAATATTAAAATACTATAATATCAACTTTAGCTAATAAAAGTTCTCTTTAATAGCCTTTAAGCAACTAAAAATCAAAAATATTGCAAATTTTCCATATAATAAATTTTGGACAAATTTTTCTCGTTTTTACCAGAATGTTTCATTTACAGATTAGAAGAAAATTTACTTTTGTTATACTATACTTCAATAATTTTTTATCTACTAATCCTAAATATTTTATATTATTTGTATAAAAAATTTAAAGTTCAGTAACCTAATAATTATAAAATACAAAAAAATTAATTATAGTAAAAATTTACTAACTTCTTTCAAATGATCTCATTCAGACTCTGCTTTTTACTTATCCAATAATATATTTCTGCTGCAAAGTTTAAAATTTCAATTATAATAAAGATAATGAAATATATAACTATCGAAAAAAATCATTTTCAACATAGCTTAACCATTAAATCAATATCATCTATTACTTATGAACTTCAATACAAACAACTAAACAAAAGAAATAAAATCCACCTTGTGAATAAATTTTCAAAGATAAATTTATTTAAAGTGAAAATAAAATTTTAACTTTTAAAAAAGGCAAAAGTGTGGATTTTTGTATTGCTTTGTTGTTGAGTGTTTGTTGATTATTTGGGTATTAGCTTTAGCATTTAAAAATATATATTCGCTTATAGTTACTAAATGAAATACCTTTGGAAATATATCATAAAGCTAATGATATCCTAGCTTAGATCATCGTACCTGATAGTTCAACTATTTTAAATTATTGACAGCATTGCATCATATAAACAAGATTAATCACTTAAATTTACTTAATGTCATATCAGTTAAGAAATCTAATAGTTCTGTTAGATTATCAAGATGTCGTTGAGATAAGTTAGTTTTTTATGAGAAAACTTTTAAATATTTTTATTCCTTTTAGATTATAATCTTATCATAACTCAGAATATAAAAGACAACTTATTGAGCGTCAAGTATTTTTGCATATATAATCACTCATAAGCATAAACTCAAAGCTGTTAATTGATTTTAATATTACATTCTTAGTTTAAAACTATCTACAATATTATAATAGCTAATAGAGTTAACTATTCAACATTTATATATCTAAAGGAAGTTAAAATTACTTTGATTATCAGATACTCAAATTAACAGATTATAATCGAAATAAACTCGAGTTGCTCAAACTGCAAATTTTCCTCTTTAATAGAAAAACTAATAAATTGGCACTACTTCCCAATAATAAAAGTCAAATACTTCAAATCAATATCGATTAGCATATAATATGGATTGATTTTTAAATCTCTTTTATTCATTATTATTGCATTACAATAAAAGAATAAATTAGTACTTTTACTCTTAGGTTTTAGAATTTTCAAAAAAGGAAGTTATATTTACATTGAATTAATGTTAAACTAATACTTCAAGAATTAGATTAATTAATTTGATTGGCAAATGATACCTTAAAAATTATCAAACTATAATATATTTAATTTTTAAGTTGAATTATAATCCAAATTTACAGATAATAGAGTTATAAGATCATCAATTGAGATATATTTCTTATTAAGTAAATTTTTGCTTAATAACCTATAGCAATCTAAAGCAATAACATTATTTTGAATTCAGTCCAAATAAAAGTAAAAAACTAATATTATATATCATGTAAAGCTAATACTAAAACATCTAACTTGCGTAAAACGGATAATTTAATATTAGTTATAGACTAAATATTAAACTAATTTATCACATAGATCTATCTAACTTTAAAAGAAACTTACTTAAAATTAAAATTATGGAATAATTAATTTTTAGCTTATTAAAAAGCTGTTTAACTTACATGAGCCGCATTTTAAATTGATAAGCTAATTTGAACTTTACTGCATCCACAAGTGCGCTTATTTTAAAAAATTGAAGGCAGTACAAATTTTGAGATTTAATATACTATTGTATCTAATATAATGCAGATTTATTAATTCTTTTTAATTTTTTTAACTTTAGAGAATGCAATTTTGAAACTATGTTGCATAGCTATCACCTCGATTGGGGTATATGATAGAGTTAAATTTAGTTTTTATGATAGTTTTTGATTTAAACTTTAAATGTTTAAATTTATTTCATTAGTAAATACTTTGCGAAAAATACTATTATACTAACACTGCAATAATAAAATCGTTTATATATAACTCAACTATCTGATAATAACATTAATATAGTTAGCACACTAAAATGACTCCAGCTATGGTAAATTAAATAATACTAGCTTTAATAATAAATAAATCTATTCTATCTTAAGATATGTTGAAAGCATGTATTAGCTCAATTAATACGATATGCAAAAAGCGGCGCAAGAGTTGATTAAAAAATAAAATAATTTAGCACATTGCAGCCCTTGTATTAATTTTTTGTAAAAGGGATTTGTCGATCATTGTGTATCGTCAGTTATTTTATTTTATATAGTTAATAATATAGTTTTATCTTATAGTTTGCATTATAACATCCAGAGTTATTTTTTTGTTATTATAATTGATTAAATTATTATTTATTTAAGCATTTAATTTTAAATTTATGGCATAAAGTGATCATTAATATATAATTTTCATATTTTTATATAATTATTCAAGATATTTTTAATAACAGCTTTTTAATTGTAAAATTTTTGATAATAGTAATAACAAAATTATTTAATTGATGCAAATGACATGCAAATAAGTTTTAGATTGTGTAAATATGCTTAATTAAACAATGTATTACAAATTCAGCTGTTTTTGCTTTACTTTATTTAGATAGAAAGCTAAATTAAAAATACAATGATACTAGCCTATTTTATATAGACTTATATTAAAATTGATAAATAATATGATTAACACTTTCTAAACCACTATAATTTTTCTAAAATTCTTTTATTTAAAATTATATTTAAAATTTTTAATTTATTCATTATCTCAAACTAAAAAATATTATAAATAGCAAGCATTTATAAAACTGTTAATTAGTATATTAAATAAGCATGTAATATACTAAATAGTAAAAATTTATAATTAAAAGCATTAGTTTACAAAAGTGGAATTAATGATAAAAATAATTACTTTAATACAAAGTTAAAAATGATTACATTAACTAAAAATAACTGTTTTGATATCGGAAGAGCAAGTAGCTTGAATTCAAATAATAAAATGTCTTTTATTTTCTACTTCTTAATTAGTAAATAAAATTAAACTTCAAAGTAAAATGTTTTGTTTTATTAATTAATTGTCTTGGGAGAGTTCAGAAAATGCATAAATAATCAATTAAATGCTTTACTAAATAAGCTAATAAGAATTTTATGCATCATTAAATTAAAATGAAAAACTGATTTTATGTTATAAAACTGCTTCGAATAAGTTGGCATTATGAGATCTACTAGCTAAGGAATGATGAAAGTGGTTCTGAAATAAAGCTCGGAGATAATATCACTAATAAGCGCTTTTATTAAATGGCCTCGAGTTGAAAAGATTTAACTTAGAATTATTAAATCTGCTAATAAAATGAAATTTTAAGCCAAAACCAATTATTTTATCAAAGTTAAAAAGCACTAGAAATCAAGTATTTATTGAATAAGATATACAACTTTGATTTAATTTTCAAATTCAATAATAAAAAACAACTAACTTTTAGTATCTGAATATCAATAATTAAAAATATAATTGCTTAACATATCAATAATTATAATCAATTTTAGTAAATAATCATCTTTAACAAAACTCTAACATCTGCTTAATTAGTAATTATCAATAATGATAATAATGATAAGAATAATTAATATCGGATATTAACTCCAGAAAAGCATTTCATATCTAATTATAGCCCCAAAATTTAATTATAAAACCCAAGATTAATTAATATTGGCAAACAAAAAAGTTTTTTCTTATTAGTTTAGGAATTATAAGCTTAATTTTAAGTGTTTATTATTTACCTATTGGGTAACTTATAGGTTATTCTTAGATTATAATTTAATTATAGTGGATATGTTAAGATATGTGAGGAGCTAATTTATTAAGTTTGAGCAGGTTATGATATATATCTTTGTGTAATTTTTTTATATGTTGTAATCATTGCGCCTTATTTTGTTTATTTGTTTGTTGTATTATGTTGTATTATAGCTGTTTATTGTATCATAAACCACCCAATAACTCCCCCGCGTTTATTGTAATATTCAAACCTCATCCTCTTGCTCAAAATAAACTTTAAACTTAAAATTAACCGAATTTGTTAAAATAGAAATTCCAAATGTAGGTTTAGGGAGAAGGAGAGATTTAGTAATGCAAAATTAGAATATTAGAAGATTATTTTTTAATTAAAAATTAAACTTTTACAGCCGATAGCGATAATGTAAAGATATTAAATAAATAGAAAAGTAGCGTTGACTATTAGCCGATTGACCAAACCACTATTGATTATTAATTGCCGATTTTTAAATCTACTATTCTTGATCATAACAATATAAGCTTATTTTTACTAAAGTGGAAATTAAGTAAAATATTTTATTCTCAGTTAATATTGATAATAATAACAAAAACTAAATTATTATTAGTTAATAATAATTATATGTAAGTTATTTCAATGCAAAAAATACAAAATTTTGATTTTTTGATTGCATATCCCTTAATACCACTGTTGAAGGAGTTTGAAAAAACTAATAAATCAAATCTCTAATTTTTTTTATCATGCGTTAAAAATCAAAAATCAATTAAAACCTTTTATTCAAATTCAATTAAAACCAAAAAGAAAACCAAAATCTTTGCTCAATTAAATAACCTAATATGCAAGGTTAAATTATCTGGATCACCCGTAGCATAAATCCTATACAATGGTTAGCTGACTGTAAATTAATGCCCTAAGAAAACGTATATCGTATTAACTATTAAATAAGGTAAACTAACCACAATTAACAATAAAAATGTTATAAAAGTTTAATTTGATTGACTTTTTAAATTTAAATAGCAATAAAAATCTGTCTGAATCACATTAGCATGATGATAGTTTCCGATTTAAAAGTTTGTACAATTGCAAGTTACTTGTAAATTAAAGCTCGGGTAAAGCTATGTCCTATTGACTATCATCTCACTTTAAATAACTTAAACAGTAATAATAATAGAATATTAAAATAAACTAAGCAAACTCATTAACTTAAACCGATTACTTTAAGTTAAAAACTAATTATTATATTAAATTTTAATAAAACCAAAACAAAAGAAATAATAAATTATTAATATTTTCCAAGTACTAGAGTTTTATTATTTACTAAAAACAGAAATTATCTAACAATAATTAATAAGTTCTAATATCCTTTTAATTATAACTTAATGAATGATTTAAACTTAAATATTTTACATAATTTGGAATGTTAAGCAAACCAAATATAATTTTGGTTAATTAATCGGGCCAATTACAAAAATTGTTAAAT
>KQ964446.1:73372-88805 GCA_001566745.1 Conidiobolus coronatus NRRL 28638
CTTTATAGACTACTGATGTATAATGCGAGTTCAGTTATTTTCAAAGAAGCAACTTAACGGATTTATTATAAATTTATAATCACAGTTAGATATAATTAACCTAGTTTTAACCATCTGGAAATATCTGATCTAATTTTCTTTCTAGTATCAGTTAATGGAGCTGAATCAGTTGCGCTGTCTGGGTAAAGGTCAGCGCTATGAGATCCATTTTTTATCAAATATATAGGTCTATCAAGTGTAGAATTCTGAGTATTGATAACTGAAAGTGCATGCCATGGGTCTGCATCGCCGTTTACCCATAAAGTTCTTGGAGTAGAATTATTCAAAGCTTTGAAGTAATTGTTTGTAATATTAGGATCTGAAGGCCCAATTTTCTTGCCAAAAAATTTCTCGCTACAGAAATAGTCATAAAACCATTTTAATGTTAATCTTTTAGAGCGGGTTGAAATCCCATTTTTAGGCGCAGTTTGCCAGAATCCCCATTCTTGACAAGACTGGTATGTCCATTGTTTCATCACGTCTTTGTTATTTGCTTTTATAGCTTTGAGAGTATCATATCCTTCAAAACTTTTGCAAGTGTAGCCATTATTATTTCTCACTTTGTTGGTTTGGTCAATGTAATGATTTATTTTTGATTTCATATCTGATTGGCTAACTAGACCCGAGCAAAACGTATCTATATTTGGATTTGTTGTTGGTAAGTTGTACTGAACAATATATGCTAGAATATCGGCAATAGTGTATAAAAATAAGTCATCGTCTTCTACATCAGTACAGTTAAAATCGGATTTTAACTTGTTAAATCTTGTCTTGTCATCAAAAAGCCCATCTATATAATTTTTGATTGAGTTCATTTCGCTTGCGCATTGTGGCCCTAGAGCAGAAGCTACAACTTGATCATATTCGTAAAAATCTGCTTTAGCTAATACTGGAGCTGATGAAGCATATCCTATAAACACTTCTTTGGGATATTCTTCTTTGATCCATGCTGATAAAGCTCCAGCGTAGCTCCCACCTGTAGTGATCCATTTTGTGTTTTTGAATGGCTTATTGGTAGTAGGGTTGATCACATTCTTGATAAAATTTCCAGCATCTTTCACTCCATTTAAACTAGAAAGGTACTTCAAGTTGTCAAGTGTCCACTCATCGAAAGGTTGACTATCGCCATAGAATCGATGCTCCAAACCGAATATCATTCCATTATTCTCAATCGCTAATTGTACCATATTCCCATTTGTTACTGAAGAATTTCTGAGTGCGCTTTCTCCTTCAATATAAAGGAATACAGGTCCACCAGACTTATAGTATTGGGCATTAACTAGATACTTTTGTTTGAATGTAGTTGAATTTGCACTATTATGATCCAAAGTTTGATTGAACCACAAAGTTTGAAATATACCTCGCGATGTATCACTTATTTGGTCATCAAGTTCATTTAAAGGCCTAGTTGATAGGGGCCTGGAAGAAATGGTGTTGATATAAATTAAAAAGCTGAATAACATGATTTAATGATATGGACAAGTATTAAGCTATGAATCATTTATATATTATTTTAATTATTATTTATTACATTGCACACTGGATTTGGTTTCAGTTATGAAAGTTTCCATTAAACTTTAATTGAATCTATGAATTTTATGACCATGTAAAAATGTACATATGAGTAACTATGGTTAATTTGGTTCAAATTTTATATGAGTTCAGTTTGAAATTTCAATTTTTTAAAGCGAGACAATATTATCCTATTGAATTGCTATATTACTAACTTTAACTAACAAAAATACTGTTTAATACCTTTTAAATATATAAAAATAAAAAATAGTGTAAATTTGCCCTATAAAGAATTTAGGACAAATTTTCCTCGTTTTAACCAGAATCACTCGTATATTAATGTTTATTGTGTGTATTTATTCAGATATACAAAATCTCTATATAGTATATATCTAGCTTTTTTAGTTCATGATGAAAATAGCTCAGCGCACGCTGTATACTTAAAATTAATTAGCTGGTAAAATATTTTCCTATAGTTAAATTCTACACTGTTATCTATTTCTTGCTAGTATCAGTTAATAATACTTAATTTTATTTTGATAATGTTAAAATTGCTGAGATAAATAATGTTGTTTTTATTAAGTGTGTTATAAAATTCTTCGTAATACATTAAATAGGCATGTTTCATTACAATCAATGATGTAAACGTTGAATAATATACTTACACATATTAGACTATTTTTCAATAAGTATACTTATTAACTAAATAAATGAATTTATAAATATATATGTACAAATTCAGCTTAATTTGTAGATATTACATAGCTTTTATCATAATTTTTAATTACTGATAACTTCAAATATAAAAAACATATGAGTAATTCTGGTTAGTTTGATTCAAATTTTGTATGAGTTCAGCTCAAAATTTTGATCATAGTATAAACAAGTTATTAGTATTTATAGCGCCTATTTAAAAGATACTAGCTTATGATATCATATTATAACACTTATTTTAGCTTTAACTAACGAAAGAGATTGTTTATACGCTTTAAACATATAAAAAAGTTATCTTTGTTAGTTAAAGCTGACAAAATAGTGTTTTGATATGGCATTATAGGCTAATGTCTTCTAAATAAGCGTTATAAATACTAATAACTTGCTTATACTACGGTTAAAATTTTAAACCAGGCTCATACAAAATTGAATCAAATTAACCAGAATTACTCATATTATACTTTCAATGCTGCATCTTTTACTCTATATGCATGTATGTTTTATATTTTTTAAATATATTTTCAGATTTGATTGAAAATATTTTGTTTGCTTCATGTAGTAAACGATGGAAAAGGTGAGCTTGCAAACATCTTATTAATAAAGCTATTCTATTTTATATAATTAAATCTCTTTGTTAGTTTCTGTTTTAATACAGCCTATATAATTATATGAATTAATACAATGCAGCCCAATATCAATAATGCCATTATTGATATCTTTTACTTGTAAAATTAAGATTTATTTTATTATACAACAAAATTAGACTATCATGATAGTGGCTGGGTTTAGATAGCAATGTATTATAAATAATATAATATGAAAGATTCTGGTTAAAACGTGGAAATTTGATCAAAAATTTTTATTTGCAAGATTTACAATATATTAGATTTTTAGGTGCTTAAAGCTTATTAAAGAGTAAGTTTTATTAGTTATAGTTGATAATATAATATTTTAATATGATATTATCGTAAATTCTCTATTAAATAATGACTATACTTGATAAAAACTCGGTTATAAAAACTGAAATTTTGGATCTGGCTTTTATAAAATCTGAACCAAGTTAGCCATAATCTTTCATATGGAAAAACTTGAATTATTGTAATTAGATAGCTTAAGTTAGTACCAGGCTAAATAAAGAAAGATTATCTTTAATTATCCTAACATATTAAAAAGTCAACAAATCAATTATACAACTATTTCTATCTAGTTATTCATGTATAATTTTAAAATTTATCTAAGTTAATAAATTCAAAGTTGTTTTACAATATTTGTATTTGGCAAAGGTCCTAGTTACAAAGCATACTTTAAATAATAATTATTATTATTATAAAAGTAAACTTTTAGCATAGTGTATCTATTTAAATTCATTTAAACGCTTATCTAGATTATCTCACTTTCTATACTCTCAGTTATTCTATTTCAGATTATTAATTTAATATGAAACATTTTTAGAATAACTAGTGCTTATTACTATCAACTTTAAACTATAATTTCATAATATTTAATAAAATAATTAACATTTTTATTTCGAATTGAAAAAAAAGTGTAAATTGATTTGAGTTGGTTATATATATAACTATTATATATACAATAAAATAATTATTTAAATGAAAGAATTTAATCGAATGGCAATAAAAAATGATATATGATAGATATGATAGATATGTTTAACTGAATCCGAACCCTGTTCCACATTCAGAGATTGCGAGTAGGACCTGGGACCTAAGTTGCTCATAATTCTCGTAGAGTGGGATATCTAATTGATTAAAGCTAAAAATGTAAATTAGTTATATGAATTTAAATTATATAATATTCTTACCATGTATGGGCAGAGGGTAGTCTTTGAATTGATGAGAAGTCCTTATGAATTTGGAATTTTTGAACACCACCAGAACCTTGTAAATTGCTAAAGCCTTCTAATGGGACCTTTGAAGTTCCAGTAACAAATTGAAGAAGTTTGGTTCTCTCTTCTTGGTCGAAACTACGAACAGCTCTCCAGAACCATTGAATTTGAGGTGAAGATTCCGTGTATCCTTGGTATTCAGTATTATTTTTCCAATCGTCAACATCGATGTAAGGAAGACCAGAAATTAATAATTCTAATTCTTGTTCATTGAAAATACGGATTAACCAAGGAGGAATAATTTCGTTAAATCCAGTCAAGAAGCTTTTGATTTGATCTTTGATGGCTACTGTTAACTTTTGCTGAGTGATTAAATGAATGTATTCTTGCTTATTTTCCTCAGTAACAGGAATGTCACGTCCATTTGGTTTCAAATCGACAATCCTCTTTTCACCGAATTCTTCATCTTCCATGCTAAATGTCAAATCTAAAACGCCAGTTATATCGTTTTCGTTCATCCACATTAAACTACGATAGAAAGTAGGGTCAGCAGCTTCCATATCACGAATTTCAACAGTCTTTCCTAGGATATGTTTATAGAAGGAACGAGTGAAATAACAATCAAGTAAGCGATTATCATAAATAGCTTTTCCAATAACTCTACCAACAAATTTGAAATAAGATAAATGATCACTATTAACCCATGAGGATCTATTTGGCTGGTAAGTAACACGATCTACAGCGGATGTTTTAAATAGAGCATAGTCTGGGTTGAACATTTGTCTAGATAAAACTTGAGACCATTCTCTTGTAACACCACCTGCATCAACACCTTCTTCATCATGGAACTTGACATTTAATTTACCATATTTAATTTCATCGCCAGTTCTTCCTTGAAGTTGATGATAAGAATCTTCAAATACATGAGAGCGGCGAACATTAAGCTGTAAGCTTCCATATTGATCACGAGAGTTTGACCTCTTATGCAATTGCTGTCTAAAGTAGTTGCGCTTATTATCAAAGTCTAAAACTTTATGATTCTGCAATAGGATTGAGAAGGATCCGCTCATTAAGCTTGGATTTAAGCGAAGTAACAAGTTAAGAATCTTTCTATGGCGCTCAGTAAATTGATCAAAGATCTTCAACTCATCAGTTTCGAGTTTAGGAGCATTTGACGATGTGGGTAAGAATCCACTATGCTTGAATATTACCATAAAAGCTTCTATTAGGGGCAATAAAAGAGTTGCTACATGGTTCATTTCTTCTTTATCAACAATCAAGCTTAAACATGAGCTTAAGTGTTTCCAAATATCTGTCTTGAGTAGTTGGTGATAGACTTGCTGGAATTTGAAATCATGGCTTTCACTGCTTGACTCTCCTTTCTTTTCACTATCACCGTTCTTTTGCTTCTTTCGAGTATGGAAGTAGTCCAAAGTTTTAAGCAGTCTTAATAATTTTGCTTGTACAGAAGAAGACTGAGAGAACTTAATCAAATCAGGTTTAGTAATTTCTGTGCCATCTGTAAGGGAGCTCAGATGGCCTTCAAGTTCTGCTAAATCTTCAGATATTTGTATCTGGAGCTTCTGAGACTTGATAGCTAATTCTTCAAAGAAAACATTTTGAGCCTTTTCAATTATAGATATGTGTTGAATTACAGAGAGTGTGTATTGGAAGGTCTTACTAGTACATTCTCCTGAAGCAAGTGCATTAATAATTGTTTTCAAAGATGAATCGGGGATTTGAATTGGCTTAGTAACGGAAGTATCTTTATCCAAAGCTTGTTGATTACTTGAATCAGTTTTGGAGGCTTCAGTTTTGGTAGAGCTACTTTGAGGATTTTCGGATTTGTTGGCAGCACTCTTTTCGATATAAGTCTTATATTGGGCAGAGTAATAACGAGTAATAGATGAGAGCAAGTGCATGAGTTGCTCTACTAAAGTAAGATCAGATAGTATGGAAGGATGATCAAGTAAAAAGATTAAAGCTACTAATGGGTTAGAAGTTTCCATAGTCTTTTCCTTGCCCTTAGGTTTTTTACTAACAGTCTTTCTATAAACTGTTTGATGTTCATTCAAGAAATAGCGAATTGAGAGATTATTGGAAGAAATTAAATAACTCAAAGTTTGAATACATCTCTTAATGATCAAATTGGGGTCAATTCCTTCGTTTGAAGTATTAAACTGCATCTTTGGTTTTACCATAGGCTTTTGACTAGATTTATGCTGTAGAGATAGGTTTGCAAAACTACGATCTAAAGCTTGAATATCGTTAGGACAGTCCTGGATGATAGATAATAAAATAGAAATAAGATTAGAGCAGGTGTTTGCATTTTCACACAAGTTGATTAAAAGCTTATGAACAGAATTCTTGCTCAATGTTTGCGGAAGGAATAACAATCTAACTATGCTAGTCAAAGCAGTATAATCAACTAGTTGAATAGTATGCTTAGGGTGGCGATCTTTTTGACTAGAAGAATCATTCGAAGCTTGGTTATTCTGATCATAGAATCTAGGCAGATACCCTGTTCTATTAGAGGCAGGGCGGCGGTTAAATTCAATGAAGCTTTGATTTTCAGCTGGATTGTGAGAATTAGGCATTGGGCTAGTCCAATCGAACGTTCTATTTCTAAATTGAGATGGGTATCGATTTAAAGAATTAGATATAATAGAAGAAACAGTTTGCTGATCTGGGAATCGTGGTGGTGGAATATTTTCGCTTCCAGGAACAGAAGCGTTTGCAAGAAGCTCCATTCTAATATCATCGGGAAGTGCATTTAAAAATTCTGGAGAGATTTCATCGTTAGCATCATTTTCTGGCTCAGGTTCAGGGAATCGTTGAGCAAGTACTTCTTGGAGCATATCTTCTGGAAGTGCATCTAAGAATGTTGGGTCCATATCTGTATGTGAGATGTCAACCATACGCCCATTAACGGAATATAAAATAGGTTCGCGTTGAGGAGCTGTCTCAGTTTGACTCTCCTCTACATTTTGAGTTGTGGATGACTCTTGATTGTTGGTAGAGTTTTCAATTGGTTCATCTTGAGCTTGTTCATTCAACTCTTCGTTATCTTCTGGTGCATTTTCTTGTTGGGGCTGGTTTAAGTGAGCTGAATCATTAGTATTTGATCCTCCATCATTATCCTCCATTCCAGGCTCGATAAATGAGGATTCAAAAGGTTGAGGACTAGATATAACATCCATAGGCTCAGGCTGACTTTCGTCTGCTTGCTCAGATTGCTCTTGTTGCTGATTTGTTTGACTTTCCTCAGCAGCTAGAGGAGCTAAAACTTGAAGTATTGATTGGCTCAATGATAAAACTTGATCGGAATTATAATTGGCATTTAAGAAGTTGTTTTCTTGATACCAACGTTCATGAGATGAAAGTAATGTAAGCTGATAGATTATAGTGGCTGGGTTATTTGCAGCATCTCCGCCAGGTCTAACTGTTAATCTAAGTGAGCGAGATCTATCTGAAGGATCTATGTGGGAAGAAATCATATTCTGTAAATTTGGACTTGAAATAGTTGTAATATGATCATTTACAAGATCTCCATGACGACCACCAGAGTTTCTTTGTAAGAGCTGTGTAACTAGTTGGGCTGTTGAATTACCAATCATATCGCTAAGTAACATCCCTTGGCGAGACTCACCTTGTCCTCTGCGATTTGAAAGAGCTTCTAACGGATTATCAGATTGATCGGGTGGGTTAGATAAAAGTGGGTGTACAGAGTTAGAGTTAAATGATGATCCAAGTAAAATAGATCTTGGGCCCCCGGAAAGTAGGCTATCATGAAGATTCAAAAATTCGCTTTGAATGTTTGAAAGACGAATTGGATTAAGATCGATTCCAGTAGGTCTGCTAGTTCCATTGAGGTCAAAGTTTCTTCCTATTCTTCCAATTTGAGAAGCGTTGAAATTTGATCTTGGACTAGAGCGGTCATCAATTTCATCGTGGCCATCCAAAAGTTCGCTAGGGCTAAGTACTGTTTGATCAATAGGCATATCTTGATCATTGAATTCTGATAAAACTACTTCAGGAACCAACTGCTGAGGTTGATCAAGATCCATTTCCAAATCTTCAATATCCCAGTCTGCAGATTGGTCATTTTCTGAGTTCATTTCGTCAATTAATTCATCTCCGTCTTCATCGAATTCCATAACAACGTTTCCGGGATGATCTTCTTCATCATAGCTATTAATATCATCATGAATTTCGTCATCATGATCGTGTTCATCGTCCATATCGTCCATATCGTCATCTTCATCTTCGTCCTCCTCATCACTATCTTCGTCATCTTCATCACCATGTTCATGATCAGATCCAATGATTTCAATAATATCATCCATTTCATCCTCAGTGTTGCGATCAGAAGCATTAGAGCTATCATCAGCTGACATATCATAAATTTCTTCTTCATCAGATGATAAGTCATCTTCATGCTCAGAAACATCAAGATCACCTCCAAGCATTCGAAGTGAAGAATTTCTATAGAAATCTGCTCTTTCTTCTGCTTCGCTATCGCTAGATTCAATAACATGGGCACCTACAGAAAACTCTTGTAACTCTTTGGGAAGAGATTCAAGCTGATCAGGATTTCCTAATTTGATAGCATGTTTAGATAAAATTTCCAATGGCTTGAGAAGTGAGTTAATAGTATTCTTGATGGAAGTGTAGTTCAAATCTAACTCATTAATACATGTAACCAACAATGAAACAAAGTTCTTTTCAATCATCAACTTAACAATCGATAATATTACATCTTCATCAGTTTTAGAGATACTACCACCAGGTGTCTTTTTACAAGTTAGGATCTTATGGCAAAGTTCTGCTAAAGTAGACAGGCGCTTGTATTTAGTATCTAATCTACGAATTGATAAAGTATCTTGAATTGATCTAGAAATTACATCAAGAACTGATTTTCTAACTGATATCAACTCGCTGTTATATGGATCATTGACATTATCGCTTTCACCAATACAAATAGCACACAGAAGAGACAAAGTCCAAGATGAGGTTTGCTGAATAAGATCGCGACGACTCTTGCTCAAGTTTGAGCTGGTAGGCTTTAGTAATATATCATTAATTAAGAAACTTAATAACGAGCTACGTGATTTGAATGGTGGGTTATGAATTGATTTTGATAGCTTTCCAGAACCGAAAAGTTCGATTCTACAAGATGGGAAACAGAAAAGAAGTTCAGAAAGAACTTGAATTAAGAAGCATTTGTAAAGGTATGAAGCCTCTTCTTTAGGAGTAACCTGGTCTTTAGAATTTGACTCTTCTTTAGGATCTTCTTTAGAGTCTACTTTAGGATCTTCTTTATCTTCGTTATCAGAAACATCCATGTCATCATCATTTTTGGGAAGAACATCAGGCTGATCAAATGATTTTTGTAATTCTGATAATAAGAAGTACAAAGTATGGATAGAAGATTCTGATAACACAGGTATTGGCTTACAGAAGTTTTCATCTTTAAATTCTTCTTCAATTGGCTGATCGTAATACTTATAGATTAGCTGGTTTGAACGTCCTTCAGCACTTGGCTCCTTTAATTTAGAAATGTCAATAACAGATTTAACAAATAATTCTGGATCACGCATTGCTACGTGTGAATTCGACTTTAAAAATGAATTGATATCTACCATTCTAGGTCTAGGGTGGATAAACCAGCGTTTCAAATTTTCAGACATTGAGAAATGTAAAAGTTTTTGATTTTCCATAATGTGCCTTAATATAACAGTGAATTGATCGTGATTTGCTACAAAGCTTGAAGAATTGCTATTGAAAGGAGATAAAAGCAACTGAACACCTCCGTCAGATACAAATTGGACCACTTGCTCTTCATGCTTAGTTAATCTAGCTAGAATTCTATAAACAGCTAATATAATATCTTTGCTGTATTCTTCAGTTTTGAGATATTCTAAACAAACTCCCATTAAAATAGTTCTAGAAGAAGAACCAACAACGAACATATGATCAACCTCAGATTCTGGCTTAAGGTGGAGTGATTCTTCAAAAGCAATACACAGTTCTATACATAATAGGGCACTAGCCAAGCAGGTTGAAGCAGATTCAGATTTACTATCAGAAATATGGCCTTGCACAATTGGAACCAAACTTGGGAATATTTGACAAATAATTGGATTGAGTAGCGTTAAATTGGCAGACTTGGTACTCAAAAGAGCCAATAATCTGAGTCGGCGACCAAGTGGCGCTATAAAATCATCGTTATCTGGACCAGCTAATCTATTTTTGAGTTCATTTTCAATCATTTCCAAAGTAGCTGCTGTTGTTGATGATTTTTGTAAAAGCATAGCAAGAAGATCTCTAGCACCAAAGACTGAATTATCGACATTATCAACAATTGAAAACATATTTGCAAAAATGATATCATATAATTCTTCTGTGCTTGTTTCAAGTTGCTCAAGTGTGGGAACATTGGAAATATCAGTCTTTTTGAAGATTGGATCTTCGACTGTAGGTTCAGCAGGCTCGGCTGATTCAGCAGGTTCGACTTGATTGGTTGAATTTTCTTCTTCAGCAGGTTGATCTTGAGTAGATTCAGCTGTATCGGCATTTTCGTTGCTATTTTCTTGATTCTCGCTTTGCTGGTTATTATCAGAAGGGTTAAAGCTTGCTGTGGCAACTACTTCAGGGTGACTAACCAAATATTCAGCAGCACGATTCAAATTATTATTACATCTAACTAAAGCTATTTCAGCTGCTCCTGAAGGGAAGCCCATTTCAGTAAGTTGCTGAACCATCTGTTGATTAGGTTCGGGTCTACGAACAGGGAATATAAGATTTAAGTGGACTGGAGGTGGTAACCTTGTAACTGCTGGCTCGATATTCAGTAATTGCCCTTTAATTATATTACCGGAAACTGTGAAGAGTGAGTTGATGAAATTAGATGTAAATTTAGATAAATGCTCAGATTTCCAAATCAAAGTAAGGGCAGGTCCAATTAAGTGTCTTGATTTAATAATGAAATCATTGGGGTGTATAGTTTTAGAATCTGCCTCTTCAGACTCGTTAGCCATTAAATTGCTAAGATGGGGTGAATCATAAAAGAGTCTAAAAGCGGTGAGACAATCAAAATATGCAAGAACAAATTTAAGATCGTTAGAGTTGGCTTTTTCCAAAACGTCATCTTGATCCATAGAGTTTGAAGATTCGTCGATTAACTTTGATTCGCAATACTTCCAAAGCTGTTCAAAAACCTGTATAGATGCGGAAATCCCATTATGAGTTTCAAAACCATATAATAAACAAAGTTGAACATAAGATTGGTTTCTATCATCCAATAATAATAATCTTAACAAAGTGAAAATTGAAATATAGTAGTTGAAATTGATGTCATCAATCTGACTGCTAACTTTTTCCCAAGTAAGATGATTGACTAAAAGATTACCAATTTCTATTCCAATAGAACAGCCTTGAATTCTATTTTGCTTCTCCATACTACGGCGACTCATCAAAAGTTTGGTTAATCCTTGTAAAAGAGAAGTTATGGTAGTATTTAGTTGAATTATTAAGTAATAAAGGGACTTAGAATGAGGTGCTGTATATTCAATGTTGTTCAAATCTCCATTAACTCCATCCTGTTTAAAAACTAAGTATTTAGAATTTTTAAAGTGATAATTCTCAATAGCGCAAATTCTCTGGATTTGGCCAATCAGAGGAAGAGATTCTTTAAGCTCACCACTATAGAATGACTCCATTAAGCATTGGGTTGATGAAACGTGACTTAATACTGTAGAGGAACAGAAGTCTGAAACAAGAGAAATTAGTCCAAGAAGCTGAGAAAATTGATCAACAATGGCTGGCTTTTGCTTAGAATCGCCATTTTCAATATACTTTAGTAGATGGCTTCCGTTTGTCTCTTCTCTAAATGGCTCTAATGACTGCTTTAAGATTTGATTCAATTTTTTTCCCAAAGGTTGAATGACGTCATCAGGATCTAAGCGACAGAGGATCCTAAGAAGATGGGATAAAGCGTATGCGCCAGACATGTTGGTGAAATCGTATGGTAATGATGGAATTAAATATGTATCAATTAACAACTCTATCCCACCTTGTTCGATAAAGTAGTCGGTATGGCTTGAAGTTTGGAAAAAGCTTTCTAAAAACTTTGAATTACATTCGATATATGATACTAATACAGTTGCAGCCTCTACATTGGCTTTATCGATATTTTCAGTTTCGGAATCTGGTTGTAATAAATTACTATTAATACTAGTGGCCAAGGTATGAATTACTTCTGAGTTTGACTCTGCCCATTTTGAGTAGTTATTAACGTCACCCAATTCACAAGTATTTTTAAGGAGTGCAGAATGTTATCAAGAACTAAGTTTAACAAAGCAGGGTGATGTCTAACTAATTCGTCTAAAGAATTTCCTAAACTAGATAAGAAATCAGCTTCCCTAATACAGAGTAAATAATCTGTATTTAAAAAGATTTTAAATAAATCATTAACGACAGTAGACTCTGTTAATGACTTGATACCAGCTTCATTTAAACAGATGGCGCCAAAGCAGTTGCAAATAGAATTGATTACATCAATAGAAGCTGGTATTGATTGCTTCAGTGATCTTAATAAAGTTTGGGGTACATCAGCTTCTTGTAAAATTGATAAAGATGTAGGTTCGTTGTGGATAATGTTTGATAAAACGTTAATTGTTGCAGAGTAAACAGAAGGAGAGAAGTATTGTGGTTTAGAAAAAACGGTTTTCAAGGAATTTGGTAACGATAGTTCACTTAAATTTCTAAGTCCATTTCTTACATTTGAAGATTGTAACATATGAATAATAAATTTAAGCATACTCTTAAGTAAAACTGTATGTTCAGAGATAACTGCATCGGGATGCGAGGCTAATTCCATTTTGTCAAATTCTTCTACCTTATTTTCAGATAATTCGAGGCATTTTTCTGTTTCTGTCTTGATCTTTTCAATTAAAATATTAACACCTTGAGCTTCTTGGAAAAAGTTGAAAGAGTTGCCAAATCCATAAACAACATTGTCAAGTAATTGAATTGCTTTAGTTAGGATTCTAACTGTAAAGCAAGGCGTAAGAGGGTTTTCAATTAAATCAACGAGCTTTTTGATTATCCCTGCGTTAACAAGCATACTTCCTCCCATTTGAGTGGACAATATGTAGGAGAGAAAGCTGAAAAATGTATCTGCATATGCTTTGGTAAAGTTCTGATTGATATTTGAAAGTGGATTAACGAAATGCCTTAGTATATGAAGTAGTATACCATGATTGGCGTTAGCATTTATTGAGGCTAACACTTCACCAAGTTTACCTCGGTGATGTGATATTGAGTTCAATACTTCAATACTTGCAATTTGAATACTCATTGAGGCCTTATTATCAGGATGAATAATTTCAGCCAGCTGAGGAATTAAATTGGGGTCATATAAAAATATAACTGATTGGGCAATTTGCTCAGGTACTAAAATCACTGTAATAGCCATAGCAAGGAGCCTGATAGTAAGTAATTTGTCTTTCAAGATAGGGTCTGAAACACTCATAGAAACTCTGATTTGATGATATAGTGATAGTTGATGCTCTTCAGGGACATTATATTTTTCAATTAGCATTTTGTATACTGAGTCAACATCTCCATTTTCCGAGGGGTTAGGTATGTCAATTGTAACTAGATTATCATTATTTGACTCGGAAGAGGCGCCTTTTGATGATTCTTCGTTATTAAGGCTTTCTGAACTATCGTATTTAGGATAAAACTGGTATGATATGGGTATTGAATTTGGTGGAATTTGTAATTCAGGGTCGCTGAGTTTTGCAATAGTAAGCTTAGAGTCTGATAATTTCCAATGTTTTGCTAAAGTGAAGATACGGCTTTGTGTTACTTTAAAATTCATTTTTGAGCTTCTAGGCCTTGAAACTCTTTGTGCAGGCTTTAAAATTAATTCTAAAGTTGCTTCTAAAACTTCTAAATCGTTTGTGTGTAAAAGACTGTTTAAATGCTAAATTTATGTTAGTATAAACGAAGTAAGTGCACTCTAAATTTACCTCTGTAGATTGATATAAATACCTATTGGTACACTTATCGAATAAATTTTTGGTCAAATTCAGAATTCCAAGTATAAGAGCTTTATCTTGCAAAGAAAATGACTCGGTTTGAATTGAGGATAGTTTGTACTTTGAGCATAATCTCTCTAAAATGGAATCGAAGCGGTTTAAAACTTGAATCCAGTGAGACATATCTACTTTTGGGAAATTCCAATCTTCTGAAGTAGATAAAATATTTGTTAATTGCTCTTCAGAGAGTTCTATTAATTCATTGATAAATTCTTTTAGAAAGTTGGGCTAAAGAAGGGATTAAAAAGAGAAATATAAAAATTTTAGTTTATTTTTATTACCAACGAAGTGCCAATTTTTTGTTGTGATTTATTTATTAGCATTAATACTAATTTTCAAATAATTTATAACAGTATAATTTTTTCCTTGCCTGCATTTCGCTGCCCTTTATTTTGTTCAGGTTAAAATTTCAATTTTATGGGACTGATGACAAATCACTTGTGTGATGTAAGATTTTTTTTTGATTAAATCACTTTCTCATAAGACTATTATTTCCTTACTAAGTAATGCTATTTAGTCAATATCCATTTTAGAATTTAAAAATAGCTTAAGCTTTAACAAATACATTGATAAAATTGATACAAACTTTTTTTCTCCTCATTTGCTAGATATATTTATTCAAACTTAAGAAAATCGATGAAATTTTGACAGATGAGCTAATATTTATCCACAGAAATTTAATTGTTCCAAGATTTTAAGTTTGCAATTTAAGTTTATTACTTAATCCAGTTTCTATATATATTTTAAATTAAAAGATTATTTTATATGCAGGCGCTTTTTATGAATAGCGTAAAGACAAAAATTTTAAAATATTTTAAGCCATAGCCAAGATTTTGAATTTCAAGTTAAATTGAGCTCAATATTGAAGTATAAAATACAGTATTTTTGTTAATTTATCACAAATAATTACGCTATTTTTCTCTAATAAAAATGTTTTCATCTAACACATGTTAATATTAGGTAATTTTTTGATAGTAAATGAAATTTTGCATGGGTTTTTTTAATAGTATTGAAATTCTCTCCAAGCAACATTTCTCTTTTACCTGAATAATTTCGTATCCATTATTTACTTTTATATTTAAATTTTTAATGATCTAATTTGGCTACTCAACATTCATGAATTTGAAAAATATCATATAAATAGCTATATTATATTATTAAGTTTTTAGCTATAATTAATTTTTTACCTCAATAAATTAATCCTATATTTTATCTAATA
>KQ964446.1:95404-107466 GCA_001566745.1 Conidiobolus coronatus NRRL 28638
AAATCATTAAATCTATGATTTTAATTACTATAATTTATAGATTAATTAAACTCATTAATCTAAATAGAAATACCCTATTTAATTAATTGCAGTTACAAGAATATTCTCCGCAAATTCCTAGAGATTATTTGTACATATCCTTGAGATAGCATTACTCAAAAGTTTGTAAATAGATTATAGCAACAGTGCTTAATAAGTATTTAGTTGAGAGTTTTTCCAATATCTTATATTTTTATCTTAAGCTTCATTATAAGAAGTAATATCAAATAAAAGATACACATAATATATAATAAAGATCAAAGTGTACTCTTCTCTGCTTAGTCTAACACAAATAGCTGAACTAGTATTATAATTTCAAATAAGCTCATGTTCTTACTTTAAAACTAGCGTAGTTATAAACTTCTAAGCCACTATATTTAAAGTTGTTTCAATTACATGTTAAGCTTTGCTAAGCGTACAAAATACCACAATTAAATCATCAGCATATATTTAAATTTATATCTCATTAGTTTTAAGCAAAATTAAAAGTAAAATGCTGAAAAAAATAAGCATATACTCTACAGAGTTTAAACAGTTTGAGCACTAAAAAATATCACGTGATGAAATAATCATGCTTTATAGCGATTGGACATTCCAATTCCACCAACCAATAACCATTTACTCGAGATTATTAATAATAATTAACTAGCTAAAATACTCTTTAATTCTTAATTCTAGTAAGAGTTGACCTGGGATTTTTTTAATCTACAGAAAAAATAATTATGGATCCTAATCAATTCAATCTATTCATCCAAAACCAAAACAAATCTTTAGAAAATAATCTAACGCCAACTTCAGGCTCAGCTTTAACAAATAATGGTCTTTCACTTACTCCTGACCAAGTTAATCAGCAGAATTTAAATTATGTTTACAACCAAAGAGTTAATTTAAACAATCTACAAACTCAAGATAATTTTAATTCTATTCATTCTAATAACTTGAGAATGAACCAGATGCCTTTCAACAACTTCCAGCAGCAGATGCAATATCAGCAATCTGTTCAATTATCAGCCGCTTCTCAAGCTGGAATGCAACCTGAATTTAACGCCAATCAAATGTTATTTCAGCAAAGGAATCAGATGTACCAACAATTAGCTCCTCAAGCTACAATGATTCCTACAGATAATCAACTAGGGATTTCTCAAGCTAATAATAATCAAAATTTACAATTCGGAAATGTTACGTCAATTAGTCAAAATCCTTTAGAGACTCAGCCCACTTCACAATTTGCCGAGCAAGTTAACGGAATTCAAAAGAACCCTCAAGTACCCCAGATGCCTCAGCCTTCTCAAGTATCTCTCCCACAGCAACCTGTTCAACTTACTAATAATCCCGTCCAGCCTAATTTAACTAATTTGCCTTCAAATCCATTACAACAAATGCCTAGCGCTAATCAGGCTCCTCAGCCTACTCAAGCTCCACAGTCTAATGTACCTGCGGGTTTATCTCAAATAACACCAGCACAACTCAGAGCTTTAACTCAGGTACTAGTTTTAAAACATATGTTTCAATTTTATTAATTATTTTTAGAAAGTTACAGAGCTTCGAAGCAAAGGTTCTACAGAAGAAAACGATCCTGAGTATGCTAAATTGGCTAATATTCTAAGAGCAATTGCTAATCATGTAAAAGCAAATCAAAATGCTATATCTCAATCAGCAACCAATCTAAATCAATCTACACCAGGTATTTTTACTTTTACGCTCTTATAAAAAATATTTTCTTACTTTTCTTTAGAAAATAGACATCCTGGACAAGCAGCATATGCACCAATCCAACCAGCCCCTACTACTCCTACAGCTTTTGGAAACGATCAGCTTAAAACTGTTAAAGATCAAATTTCTTCATACAGATTGATTTCAAGAAATCTTCCTTTAACACCTAATTTACAGCAATCTCTTCAACAACCTGTTCCTGTTCCTAATGCAGCTGCTTTGAATCTCACTCAACCTCAGACTTTAACAGATAAAATAGATGTAGCATCTCAAAAATATGTAGCCAATGAAAAATCCGAAGCAGACCAAAACTCTCAAGTCAGCGGAGAAAATATTGAATCTTTTGTTTCCCCCTATGCTTTACTTAATGGTCCCTCTGCTAAAAAGCAACATTTAATTGTTCCTAGTATCACACCTGGAGGTATTGATCCTTATACTATCTCAAGAGAGAGAGAAGAAAGAATCAAGCTTAAGATTCAAGATAGAATTAAAGAATTGGAAAACATACCTAGCAATTTGTCTAATTATTCAATAGAAGACCCAATTATAAATGATCATAAAGACGATCAAGATTTGAAATCCATTCACGCACCAAAAATTGCTGCAATTATTGAGCTAAAGTCACTTCGTTTACTAAACTTGCAGAAAAAAGTTCGAGACGACATTGTTAAATGCATGAATCAATCAAATACTTTAACTGCTAACTTAGACCGTACTAGCTACCGCCGTGTTAAGAAACAGAATATCCGCGAAGCTAGAAATACAGAAAAACTTGAACGTCAACAAAGAGCTGAACGCGAGCGTAAGGAAAAGCAAAAGCATACTGACTTTATCACAACTATCTTGAACCATGGTCGCGATTTGCAACAATATAATCGTAACCTTCAAGCTCGTCAAAGTAAAATTGGTAAATTTGTTACAAATTTCCATCAATCTGCTGAAAAGGAAGAGCAAAAACGTATTGAACGTCTTCAAAGACATCGTATTGAATTGCTTAAGGTAATTAACTTTATACTAAACATTATTAGCTTTACTAATCTTTTATCTAGACTGGTAATGAAGCCGAGTATATGAAATTAATTGACAAGGCCAAGGACTCACGTCTTACTCACTTGCTTCAAGAGACTAACAATTTCTTAAAGACATTATCAGACTCTGTTAGAGAACAACAGCAACATGTAGCTACATTTAATGTACAAAATACTGCAGGTGAAAATCTTAGCAAAGCTGATTTTGATGAGAATGAAGACGAAGAAAATATCGACTATTATGCAATTGCCCATAAAATTAGAGAAACTATCAATACTCAACCTAATTTACTTGTTGGAGGTAAACTTAAAGAATACCAGCTTAAAGGTCTTGAATGGATGGTTTCTTTATTTAACAACAACTTGAATGGTATTTTAGCTGATGAAATGGGTCTTGGTAAAACTATTCAGACTATCTCTTTGGTTACCCATTTAATTGGCGTTAAGAAGATTAATGGTCCATATTTAATTATTGTACCGCTTTCAACTATTCCTAATTGGAACAACGAATTTGATAAATGGGCTCCTGAAGTACGTAAGGTTGTCTATAAAGGAGATCCTAATCATCGTAAACAATTACAACTTGAACTCAGACACGAGAATTTCCAAGTACTTCTTACTACTTTCGAATATATCATCAAAGATAAAAACGTCCTTAGCAGATTTAAATGGGTTCATACTATTATTGATGAGGGTCATCGTATGAAAAACGCAACATCCAAGCTTTCACTTACTCTTAACCAATTCTATAGCTCTAGAAATAGACTTATTTTAACTGGTACTCCTCTGCAAAACAATCTTCCTGAATTATGGGCACTTCTTAATTTCATTTTACCTAAGGTTTTCAATTCTGTAAGCACTTTCGAAGAATGGTTCAACTCTCCATTTTCAAACCAAGGAGGTCAAGATAAGATCGCATTAAACGAAGAAGAACAACTTCTTATTATTAAACGTCTTCACAAGGTACTTCGTCCATTCTTACTTAGACGTCTTAAGAAAGATGTAGAATCTGAGCTTCCTGATAAGAAGGAACATATTATCAGATGCAGAATGTCTGCTCTCCAATCTAGACTGTATAGTCAAATGAAACAGCATAAGAATTTATTCTTAAACTCTGGCTCTGGTGGTAAGCCTAGAATGACTGGTCTTAACAATACATTAATGCAGCTGAGAAAAATCTGTAACCATCCATATGTATTCCAAGAAGTTGAACAAGTCATCAATCCCACGAATCGTAATGACAGCAAATTATATCGTGTTGCTGGTAAATTTGAGCTTCTTGATAGAATGCTTCCTAAACTTTTCGAATTTGGACATAGATGTTTAATTTTCTTTCAAATGACTCAAGTAATGACTATTATGGAAGATTTCTTAGCTTACCGTGGTATAAAATATCTTCGTCTTGACGGTACCACTAAACACGATGATCGTTCAAATATGTTGGCACAATTCAATGCTCCTGACTCTGAAATCGAAGTGTTCTTACTCAGTACTAGAGCTGGTGGTTTAGGTTTGAATTTACAAACTGCAGACACTGTTATCATTTTTGATTCCGATTGGAATCCCCATCAAGATCTTCAAGCTCAGGATCGTGCTCATCGTATTGGTCAAAAGAAAGAAGTACGTATTTTCCGTTTAATTACTGCTAATTCAGTTGAAGAAAAGATCTTAGAACGTGCTCAATACAAATTGGACATGGATGGAAAGGTCATTCAAGCAGGTAGATTCGATAACAAGACTACTGAACAAGAAAGAGAAGAAATTCTTAAGGGCTGCTTTGCTGAAGAAGATGAAGATGATGCGGATGATGAAGATTTTAACGACGAAATTCTTAATAGTATGATAGCTCGCTCTGACACTGAAAAACAAAGATTTACACAAATGGACAAAGAGAGGACAGATCGCGAAAAGCATGAGCATTCTTTGAACGGTGGTTCTGGTCCCGTTCCAGATCGTTTGGTTCAAGATCACGAGCTTCCTG
The DNA here is from genome assembly GCA_001566745.1 of Conidiobolus coronatus NRRL 28638. Classification (NCBI taxonomy): domain Eukaryota; kingdom Fungi; phylum Entomophthoromycota; class Entomophthoromycetes; order Entomophthorales; family Conidiobolaceae; genus Conidiobolus; species Conidiobolus coronatus. Next base: position 100,166 of record KQ964446.1, read on the forward strand.
ACGTATACTTACAAGATCACAATTCTGAAGATGCTTCTACACCAGTAGAAGTACTTGGACGTGGTCAAAGAGCTCGTGAAAGAGTATTTTATGACGACGGCTTAACCGAAGAGCAGTACGCAGAAGCTGTTGACAGTGGTAACCTTGATGAACTTGTTGCCAAGAACCGAGTCAGGCAATTAAAGCGTGAAGCTAAGAGATTGAAGAAATCCGGTGCTAACTCTTCAAAAGAGCCATCTCCATCTATTACTTCACCATCTGCAATGGATACTCCTGGATCACAAGGTAACAGAGGAAGACCTAAGCGTAAAAGAGGTAATGATGATGCTACCGATACACCTGCCACTCCACCTATTCAACAAAGATCACATCGCCCTGGATCAGCTAACAGCCTTCCTTCTCACATTCGTCGTGTAGTTCAACACACTTTCAACCAAGTTTATAGTGCTATTCAGGATGTTACCGACCCTGACTACCCAGATTATCCAAACAGACCTAGATGGGAGATATTCGCTGAGTTACCTGACGAAAATGACTATGCTGACTATTACCAACTTATTCAAAATCCAATTGCAATGGATATTATTAAGAAGCGAATCGATAAACACTACTATAAAGATGTCGTCACTTTCAGAAATGACTGGCATTTAATGTTTAACAATGCACGCATATATAACGTAGAAGAATCGCAAGTTTATCAAGATGCAGATGAACTTCAACGCGTACTTGACGATAAACTTGATGAACTTTGCCCTGGTAACCAATTCCCTGATATTGACCCTAATGACTTGCCCCAAGCCAAAAAAAGAGGAAGAAAGCCACAGTCTAGGCTTGCTGCTTCTCCAAATGTTGATAGCATTAGGTCATCACCATCCGCTACTTCTGCTGATCATAGACCACACAGATCCAACAAGCGAGTATTACATGATGACGATGACTCTGATGGCAATAACTAAGCTCAAAACCAACTGTATAACCGATTTAATTCACTCTATTACAATATTTGCACGCATTATCTTTTAAAAATAGCTTACCATCAATACAAATGTTTTGATGGTACTATTTTATTAGCTTTCATTATGTATTTGATATTACAACTAAATAAATCTTCATTACCATATATCTAACATTACTTTTATTATGTCTATATATGAGATATTTCAGTTAAGTCGATAAAATTTTGTTATAAATTCTTTTATAGACCAAATCTAAATATTTTTAACTTTTATATGTTTAAAGTGTATTAAACAATCATTTCAGTTAAAGTTGATGGTATAGTATTTTAGTATGATATTATCAATAATTCTCTTTTAAGTAACTACTATATGCGATAATAACTCACATATATTAAAATTAAAATTTGAACAGAGTTAACAAGTTTGAGTTTAATTAACTGGAATTACCCATATTAAATTTGCCAATTTACAAACGCATACTCCAACATACTCCATGAAATACTTGATTAATTTTGCACATTTTGCGGATCAAAATTTAAAGTTTTTTAAAATTTGCTTTTTTAAAAATATCCTTTATCTTTTTTATTTATTACTCTTCTACATACTTGCTCATAACCTATCGAATTGGTTATATTTAAGTATTACGCTTAGACATGAGCTAAATGAGATAAATCAAAATTCAATATAATACAATAATACAATAATATTTAAATTGCTAATTTAGCAATACATCTGATAAAATAAAGGCCTATTTTCAATATGGTATTTTATTATTTTTGGTAATATGTGTTAATAAGTATGGGCTTTAATAGCTCGTGATATTAAAAAATCCAATCAAGATTTAAAATCTGTCTATAGTATATTAAGGAAAATTCTTTCTATATTGAGATTTAAGATTTGAGATTTGAGATATCTATTATTTCGCTTATCATCGCCATCATTGTTTTAATAAAAACATTAAAATTGACACTTAGATAATAGTAGTAATTCTAATGTAAGTTTTGCAACATTTTACATAGCACATTTTGCCACAATTTATATTATTAAGATTTAGATCGTATATATGTTGATAACTTTAGTATTTACTATGATCTAAAGCAAAGTAAATCAGTTCCATATTAACTTCCGATTTATAGAAATATAATAATAATAATAATAATAATAAAGGATCTTCAATAAATTATATTATTTAATTCAATAGATTTCCAAAGTTTTAAATTAAACAAGCTTTTTTGTTAGGAAATTTTTTCTAGTTATCTAATTTAATTAATAGTTGAGTATAAAAGATTACTCCGATTTACAGTTATTTTGTTAAGCTATTGTTTATAGGAATATAAATACTAGAGTTAAGCCTGATCAAAATCGATTTTTTCTATTTAATTGGCATCAACTAAAGGCCAAACCTATTGTTTTACTCTTTCATTTTTTATATTCACATTAACACATCAATTTGGTATACTATACTAAATTGACTCTCTAGTTTTTTTCTTTGTTCATATTAAAATATTAGTAAAAATTGTATCCCAAGTTGTATATACTGCATCCTCAAAAGGATAAGCTTAATCTTTATATTCCGTGTAAATGATATATTTTAATCTAATTATATGGAGCTACTTAAACAAGGGTGTATTTTCGGCTATTGTAACTTACAACTTGACAATAACTTTAGAAACGGGAAAGCCAAATTGTTTTAACTCACTTCAAGTTCTTGTTAATAAGCAATTTCCAGCTCCACTAATATCAGCTTCAGTAAATGATACATTAGTTGTAAATATAATAAATCAGCTGCCGAAAGATGACTTTACAATGCATTACCATGGTCTACATCAGAAAAGTACGCCGTTTTTTGATGGTGTTCCATCAGTTACTCAAAGAGCAATTGCACCTGGCATGAGTTTTCAACATAGGATACGCTGCAATCAGCCTGGAACATATCTTTATCACTCACACACCAAATTTCACGCAATTACAGCAATAGGACCTTTAATAATATACGATAATAAGGAGGTTGAACCTTTTAAATATGACGGAGAGCGAATTGTTTTACTAACGGACAGCTTATTAACTCTAAAATCAAGTCCTCCTTATAGACAAGGAAAACTGGCATATAAAGGAATATCGTTTAACGGTCGGACAAATATCGACGCTTTGTCTAGCCAGTTAGACCTTGAAACTTTTCAGAGCTGGAATCGCGCCAGCGATCCTCAATGTAAACTAACATATATTGATGTTGAAGAAAACAAAGTATATCGCTTGAGATTAATTGGAGGGACTTCAAGTGCATATATGTCATTTTCCATCCAAAATCATCAAATGGAAGTGGTTGAAGTTGAAGGGCACTATGTACAGAGAACAGTACATGATAGAATACCGATACATTCTGGCCAAAGGTATAGCGTTTTAATAACAACTAATCAAATTTCCTCTTCATACAGAATGAATACTTATTCAATGATGCCTAATGGGAAGGCTATACTAAGTGGAGTAGCCTATTTGAGGTATCTTACTCCAGTAGCAAGAAGAATATCGGATAAGGAAGAATATGGTGATCGATCCACCAATAGACTTCAGAGTCATGGTAATTTTGATGTGCCAGACGATATATTTGATAGGCTAGAGGCAGCATCGGATCACATGTTAATTTCTGAAAATCAAAACTATGATCTTCAATTAGAGCAAATTTCGGAATTTGATGACTCTCCAACATTATTACCAAGAGCACTACAAAATGTTCAGCTGAAAGACGAAGAACCCTTGATGGATATTAGGCTAGATTACCCTCACTTTAGTGAAGATAATTATAAAGCACCCTCGTATCTATTCAAGCCTTTACATCAGCCTCCGCTTCCAAACGCGGACAGGAGAATTTATTTTAGAGTAACTCATGAGGAGAGAGAGGAAGAAGATCAACCAAAATGGTTTGTTAACGGTACCCATTACAAAACTCCTGTATTTAATTTATTAAAAGCGGCATATGATAACCAATTAACACAGACGGACTCTTCAACTTATGGACTAACAAGTTTAAAATACAACGAAGTTGTTGATATCATAATTCAAAATACAGTTGATTTGGCAGGAGTATGTGATAATCATCCTTGGCACTTGCACGGTCACAGTTTTTGGGATCTGGGGTCAGGGCCAGGCACATGGAATCCAAGCAACTCAACAATACTTATCAAAGAGCCCATCTTGAGGGATACATTTACGTTTTCATTAGGTCTTCCAGTTGGCAATCTTGAACCGAAAACTGACTGTGGATGGCATGCAATTAGGTTCAAAGTAGACAACCCTGGTATATGGCTGTTTCACTGTCATATTGTTCAACATTTGGAATCCGGTATGAAGCTAACTTTTAACGAAGCTCTAAATATGCTTCCCCCTCTGCCAAGTGACCAATAACATTTGTTTTAAAAATAGTGTATATTTTAAAATAGTAAATAAAATATAAATTTATCAATATAGCTTTATATATAATTACTATTCAATTGCAAATTAAATAATATTTCTTCACATCTAATATATGCACTAAAACGAGCAAATATATCTAATACCCTATATAAGTAGGTCATATGCAAAACAGTTAAATTTTATTTGCATATAAAAATTAATAACCAGTCAAAAAAAATCAAATTTAAATAAGTTTATTAATTTAAAATAGTACAATTAGTCTATTTTGATTCTTTAACAGGCTTTTTAACACCATACTTAGAACGAGCAGTTGTTCTGTTAGCAACGGGTTGTAAATCGTATTTACCACGAATTAAGTGATAGTTAACACCAGGCAAATCAGGAACAGCACCACCTCTCACTAGGACAACACTATGTTCTTGTAAATTGTGTCCTTCACCAGGAATATAACAAATAACAGTTCTACCATTGCTTAATCTAACCTTAGCAACCTTACGAACAGCTGAATTAGGCTTTTTAGGCTTGGTTGTATATACTTTAACACATACACCCTTTTGTTGGGGATTTCCTTCTAAAGCGGGGGAATTAGTTTTCTTGGGTTGAGTTTTACGACATCCTCGAATAACTTGGTTTAAGGTGGCCATACCCATAGCATTACCTAATCCAATAGCATTTTGGGTAGGCATTAACTTGTTATATAAACTTATGGGTGAAGCTCTTAAAAGAGTAGGTCTAGCGATTTGAGGTGTAATTACTGATCTGATTAAAGAAAACATTTTTAATTAATATTGATAAACTAGTCAAATCAAATTATTTTTAAAATTCTACTATATCTAGTTTATTAAGTATCTAAATTAATAGTTTTATGATATAATTAAACCAAATATTATTTATCTTTTTTTAATCTAATTTATAACTTGGCTCAGAACAACAAAAATAGTATAAAAATCAAATATTATTCATTTCAAATTATGGGACAACTTTATTAAATATTATTTACATCTTCTTTAAGCATACTTCTATCATATCTTTAATACTCGTTTAAGCTATTCTCCTATGCTGATATTTTATTATAGGATAGATAACTATCTTTATATGATGTTCGCCGATATTTATTCTGAATAATTCACATTTTGTGAGAGTTAACTTTTGTATTGTCAAAAATAGCTCAGCAACAATGAATAAAACTTTGCCAATTTAAAGCATAAAGATTGTAAATGTATATAAAGAATGAATATGTTGATTACTACATCATATATATTAGTTAAATATCGTAATCATTATTGAATTCTTTATCAAGCTGTGTATATAATTTTAAATTGTTTAACTTATGTTTACTTAATTACTGTTTTATCATAGCTATATTAATATAATCAATTGAACATTAATGTTCAAATACTATATGCATTTTCAATAATAATTCTGAGATGGATTATATATGATTAAGATAATAAATGAATATATGTGTAAATAGAGAGTTAATTTTTTGAAGAATATTTGCTTTTATTATTTGATTAAAAATATCCAGTTTTAGTACCTATATAAATAAAAGCAATTAGTCATCGGTATTAAAAGAAAATATTTAATATTAGATAAAGGATCAGGAGCCCCCAAGCGTATAAAGTTGTCGAATGAGGGGACCCGAGGTTGAGTCCGCACGAAACATAGGACTGGTGCCAACATAAATTCATCACAAAAGCCAATATAATAATAGTTGAAAAAATGTATTACCTTATAAATATTTATAATAAACTCAGTAGCTTGGATATAAAGAAGTAACTCTACCTAAACAATTAACTATTAGAACCATATATTTTAAATATAAATATTTAAGAAGAGTGAAAGATCAGGAGTACTAAGTAGTCGAGAATTGTACTCTGTTAGGGTTGTCTTCAAAAATTTAAGACTGGTGCCAACAAGTAAGCTCATCATAAAATAATTTATGTTTCATTATAAACGGAGATCAAATAATTACCTTATAAACTAAATAATATATAATACAGTGGTATAGAAATTGAATACAAATTAAATTCTTTTTACAAAAAACTTAATCCAATTCTATAACAATATTAAATATTCTCTAATTAAATTTTTATTTATATTATTATTCTCAGTTTGGTATTATGGGATTATTTTTTGAGTTGCTTGACACAAAAAATCATTGATAAATGCAAATATTAATTATTTAAAACAAATGTGTTTAAATGAATCAAATTATTTTTTAAAGTATAAAAATGCAATAAAGAAACCGCTTGGATGTATTTAAAACATTTATTATTGAAAACTAACACTGCTGATGCTCATCATCTTTTTAAATACTAATTAAATTATAAATCAATTGTGCTATTTTATTTACAGTGCTGTTATATTATATAATACTTCGATAGAAAATTATAAAACATATTTTCAATTTCTTTCTGTAATTATCGATATTAAAACATTACAGCATTGGTTATACTAAAATTTATATATACCGAATAATATAACTTTTGTAGGGCAGAGATTCTAGTTAATTCAACACATTTGTTCAAAAATTTTAATAGAGTAAATTAATAAATACCACCTATTTTTATACTTTAAGCTGGATTTAGCAAGAATTGTCATAATCAAGCTATAATGTACATAAAAGTATAATATTGCATACTATTATCTATCAAACTCAAGATAAAAATCATATATACCCATGTACTTCAAAGTCGAATTTTTAACTTTTTTCGTACAAATTTGAACAAAAGTTTAGCTGAAACTATATAGCTTAATATGATCTTGGCGAGAATAGAATATTACCCGCTATATAATTATACTAGATATACAAAAAATAGTATATAGATTGCTGCTGAATTAACTGTTAAATAAAATTATAATTATAGACCTATACCAAAGCACGTAGTTAATTGAATATACTATATTAATACATCTTTTTTCTGTATTTAT
>KQ964446.1:140479-151768 GCA_001566745.1 Conidiobolus coronatus NRRL 28638
TTAATATTGGCGTAAATTAATTTTAAATCTCTATTATTACTTATATTTATTAGCTATTAATAGCAAATTTTAAACTTTTTGGCATTAAAATAAAAAATAGAAGGCAAGTATCAGCGCATAAAGTATAGTTTATTTACATAGAACTACACCAATCCTTCTGACCATTAACACAATAGAATTCAATTTTCATCCAACTATTTAAACTCCCAATATTATTAAGTCTCTTGAACACTATTGGACTTTAATTTGTACAACTTAACTATATTAAATTCACAAATAAAAGACTGTGTGAGTAAATTAATCTGTATTAAATTAAAAGTAAAAATCAATCTACACGTTCGTAATAATAATCTAATATTAGTCAATTTTATACATTTTAAAAAAGTTGTTATGTATTGAGTTGCTATTGGCTATTTAATAAATTTAATAGAAATGAATCAGAAGTTTTTGCTTAAGACATAATAAAATCGGTTTATGTCCCGTGATTCGAGGCATGATACTGGAAACTTGTTATAATTTACTGCTAAATTTTTGGTAATTTTAATCAAATTGAATTTAATTACTTAGTGTATTGCTAGTGGTCAACTGAATTAATTTATCCTCAATTTGAAGTAATTAATTTAGTCTAATAATTTTTTACCAAGTTTGCTTCTTGATTAATTAAAAAGAGTTGATCTTATTGAATAATAAAAAATATTAAGTAGCAAAAGATAAATTATATATAGTAGATAGATTATATCATATAAATATTTAATCAATAACATACTTGTATTGTAAATAGCTTCTAACTAAAATGTTATTGAATATACAATCAAGGTAGATTAATCAAAAGTGCATCATTTGCGCTTACTAACCACATTGCAAATTTAAATAGGACGGCAAACATAGCCTACTTCGCCCTAATAGCTTCAAATCTATTCTATTCTCCTACTTTAACCTGGTCTTCAAATTTCCTAAAATTTGGCTATTCAAAGCCATATATAGTATTTGGAGCTTTTTTTGTTAGTTCTATTTTAGCTTGTATTACAGAATTTGCATTAGCTCCTAGTAGGAGACCTAAAGCTAGATCTATTTCTTCGGTAATTATATTAGTTTAAGTTTATGATTTAAAGTCTAATTTAAAACAGCCTTTTAATGTCGTTAGTTTGGCTATATTGAGAGCTTTAACGGTAACAGGGATTATTTTGGGTTTGGTTTATACTTCACCCTTTAGGTAATAATATGATAACGTATTAATATTATTAGTTTTGTTAAACGCTTGAATAGAGTTATCACTTTGACTTTGGGAAGTCAATTATGGATACATAAAGTTCAGCACCCTAAAAGTTTACTTGTAAGCTAATATAAATTTAAAGAAAATTTTTATATTAATTTTTATTTAGTCAAAGACTGTTATTCTATTCTTATTAGGATGGTTATTCAGCTTCTTTAGCGATATGCGCACTTTAAAAGGTAACCATATATATTATTTATTCAAAATAAAAAAATAACAATAATTAGAAATAGAATCAACACCAGGTTCAGCAACATTTAAAAACATATTATTTTCCTATACTTGGTTAATGATAAGTTGTGTTAGTCAGTATAGTAGAAAATTTTTTGAAATTAAATTAGTAGCAAGTAGCGTTGCACCACTTGGTTTTAAGGCTAAGGAGCTAAATATTCATTTTCAAATGATTTTTTCATTAGCTGCAGCTGCTGTTATTACTGTTCCTTGGCTATGGATAGAGCAAAGCTTGGTAAGATAATTTGCTATATAAAATGTAATATAATTTAATACTAACGCTGAATCATCATTGTTTAGCACTCTGGAGAACCTATTCAAAGCCCCCATTCTTTATTCTATCAATTTATGTGCTTTTCAAGCTTTGCATCAACAGTTATCCTATCGGATTACTATATAGAATTGCTAGCTCAAACTGAATTACACACCTTTAAACACATTCCTTATGTTTGGACTACTTCTGTAGTAGGCTCAATTCTTCATATTTGGGCAAATTCAGACTCTGAAAAAACTTTAAAATTATCCGGTTTACCTCAAGATTTGACCTTCCTAGAACTTGTAGCCTTAGTGAGTATTATTCTAGGATTTATCGTAGCTTATACACAAAGCTCCACTACTTCAACTAAGCAGAAATCCCTTGATTTAATAACTATTTCAAGTGATTCCAGCTGGGCCGATACAATTTCATACTTTGTTAGATCCATCTTAGCTAGTCAAGATTCCAAGCAAATTTTCTACTTTTTATTATTGAATTTAAGTTATATGTTTGTTCAATTAGCCTACGGTTTTTGGACAAATTCCTTAGGTTTAATTAGTGACGCTATTCATATGTTTTTCGATTGTGTCGCTCTAGGAGTAGGTTTATTCGCCAGTGTTACTTCTAAATGGAAAAAGAATAGAGATTTTTCTTATGGCTATTCTAGAGTAGAAGTTTTATCAGGTTTTTCAAATGGTATCTTTTTGGCTTTAATTTCTATTTTTATTGTTTTAGAAGCTATTGCTAGATTATTACATCCTCCTGAAATGAACACTGATAGATTATTATTGGTTAGTTTTATGGGTTTAGTGGTTAATTTAATTGGTATTTTAGCTTTTAATCACGGACATCATCATGGACATAGTCATGGACACGATCATGGCCACTCTCATTCTCATAGCCATGGAGAAGATCATACTTCAATCCAAATGAATGGCGTTTCTCATAAGCATGACCACGATCATCACCACGACCATGATCATCATGACCACAGCCATGGACACGATCACGATCATGGACACTCAAACGGACACTCACACAGTCACGATCATGGACATTCTCATGGCGGAGGCGGAGGAGGCTGTGGTGGTCACAGTCACAACATGGAGGGTAATATAAGCACAATTTTGATTAGAGCAGCTACTAACTTTTAATATAGGTGTATTTTTACACATTCTAGCCGATACATTAGGAAGTGTAGGTGTGATTATTTCCACTCTATTAATTCAATGGTTTGGATGGACTGGATTCGACCCAATAGCTTCAATGTTTATTGCAGGTTTAATCTTTTTCAGTGTTTTACCGCTTATTAGGTCTTCATTTAATATTTTATTATTATATGTTCCTCCCCATATTAACCAAGGATTGAATTATTCAATTAAAGAGGTAAATTTAGTATGCATACAAGTTATTTTACAATTATTAATTTGAGTTTAGATTTCAAGTCAATTTGGGAATGACTGTGAAATTTTAGAAGCCAAAGTTTGGCCCAATGATCATGATAGCTATGTATTAACCTTAAGCCTAAAATTCTATGAAAACTTTAATTCTACAGAGGTACAGAGAAAAGTAGAAAAGATCGTTAACATTAATTTACCAAGTGTTAAGGATATTACTATTCAAACTTTTAACTAATTTAAAGTTTTATAATAAAAATCATTCTTTTTTATATTTGTTATTTATGAGTTTATTATATGTCAATTTTTATAATTATATCTTATTTTATATAACTATAGTTGAGTATTTAAATTGGCATTTGATTTTATTATTTTCCAATAGTAAACAATATTAATCATTAGACTCAACTTTTGATCTAATAATCCTGAATTACTTGTCATTTTAAACTTAATTTCGCATATTTAAACTTTCTTACATTTTAACTAGCTTGCAATGGTTATCTTCTATCTTTACAAAAATAAAGTATAAAAGTTTATTGATTGATTTTAAATTTTTCTTAGAGTATATTTATAAAAATACTGGTTATCTTTAAATTATCAGTCAGTTGATGTATACTGGTGAGTTAAAGTTTTACACTTATGTATATTTAGAATATGAATAAAAGTACTGTTAATGCATCTAACTGATCAGCTAATATATGTAAGTAGTAATAAATAGTATAAATTAATCCATTTCGTCTAATCTAGTTATAAAGCTTTTTTGTAATATTACATTTATAACTATCAACTTTAAGTATTAAATCTTCATATATCACTTCTACCAACTACTATAACTAAAAATTCTCATATTACTTCATCAAATCCCAATTTTCCCAAAATATAGTTTTTTAAGTTAAATTAACCAATCTATGATGTAATATTAGACGTCAAAATATATATGTTTTAACTGCATATGACTTTAAAACTCGATAAATTTCAAAATAAAACTATCCCATAATATACTAATTATGGATTTATAATGGCGGGATTAACAGAAGGGATGAGGTATTAAAAGAATATAAGTATTAATGCTTTGTAAATAAACTGCATTTTTAATAAGTTAAAATCATCATATAAAAATATAAAGATAAAAATTAATTATATATTAAACTATAATAATAATTGGAACGAATGTCTTCAGACGAATCTAATTACGAACAGACTATAATTAGCAGTAGTAGCGCCGATGCTCAAATAATCACATCATCAATTGCAAGCTTAAAACCAACCGAACTAACACCCTTCAGTTCACCGAACTTTAAGTTTAAAAGTTTATCCTCCTTCCATAAACATTACTCATCTTCTAGCTTGAATGACGAATCCTTGTTTAACGTAAAATCTCTCCCTTCAACTTTTCACAACAAATCAAAAAACGGTCTCCCGTCTCTTCCCACGACTGAATGGTCCAAATTTCTAAAATTTATCCTTCTAGAGCGTCTCAAAGCTCCCTCTGAGCCACCATCAGCGGTAAAAGAATTAACGACGCAGTTGAGTAAAGAGCCTGTCCAAAATTTACAAGAGTTACTTCCGCTATTGAGTCAGCTGTTTGACAACAATCCTTTGGAAGCTTGGTTAAATCAAAACTTTGTTATATTTACGATTTTGGTTAAGAATAGTCCAAGTTATCAGCAAACTTTAATGGTTAGATTGGCTATATTGAATATTATTCTGCCTTTTTTAAGAGATGCTAAGGAGGATAATATTGGCGAAATAATCAGCTTTTTGAATGTTTTCACTAACGAGGGTAGAAATGTTAATGGGATAGAAGTTTATTTATTTAAATGGTTATTCAGTTATTTGGGGCTGTATTATCAAAAAGGTGAGAATTTAAATAATCAAAGCGTAAAACACATTCTCAAGTTTTATGGTCAGTTGATAAAATTTAACTTTTCATTATTCTCACCCCAAGAGTTAACAAAATTAATTAAGCTGATCGAATTAATGACAAATTGGAAAGAACTGGACAGTGAAGGAGGTACTCTACTGATCAGTATATTCGATAACTTAGTAAGATTTGGGTATTTACCAACGGAATGCATATCTAGTTTTTGTAGTTTAATGACCAATTTATACGGCATTACTCAGTGGAAATTAGCTGCCTGGGGTATTGTCAAAAATATATTGAGATCTCATTGTGCAACGAGTGTTATTTGTAGTTTTTTCGATATGGCATACTCTAAGGACCAGGACTTAAAGATTGTTAAATATTCCATAGCAGCTATAGGTGAATCCTTATGGGGTAAAGATAGAATAGAACCTCAAGCTTATCCTACCTTTTCAGCTTTAAAACATTTTTCTAATTTATTATTGGATTCTAAAGCTTTGCCCAATAGTCACGTTAGAATTGCTACAATTTTGGAACAATTAAACAAATTAATTAACACTAGAAAGGATAGTTTAAGTCCTGGGGATTGGGAATTAATTATTGATATGCTTTGCCAAGCTTCCTATTCAGTTAGGGAATTAGATTTAATTGAGTTAAATCCCTCTTTACTAGGGATTGAGTCGGATTTAGAGTTTGAAGAAGATTCTATCACTGAGTTATGGTTTAGATTCAATCAATTAACAACCACCATCTCGCCAACTTTAACTTCGCTCCATGTAAATGAAATTCAAAAATTTATATTCGTATTAAAGGATCATTGGGACTACTTATCGGAACCTTTACTTCTGACCTCATTGGGATATTTATCCTCTTCAAATGTATTTTTACCTTCTAGAACAAATTGGGACGAATCACTCAAAAATCTCTTAAACAAACTCTTTGTAACTAAATCACAATTGGCAAAGGAAGCAATTTTAGAAATCCTTGAGAGATCATTTATTTCATGTAGTTTTTCTAATCAACAAACCTTCATAGATATTTTTAAAGCTGAAATTATGGATAAATTAGTTGAACTAGAGGAAATTGACGAAGGAGTTAATTTAAAAATTTATAAATTAATAGTAAAATTTTGGGACTTAAACTTAGACGATTTTAATCCATTATTCGAGCTATTGTCAAAGCCTTTTAAATCAACTCAAGAAATTGCCACTAATAGGCAAGATCAGCTTGCTAACCATCAATTATATAGCTGTTTTATTTTAGCTCATTGGTTTAGTTTGGCGTTGATAGGAAGATCCAAATATTGTACTAGATTATACTCTATTTTATGTGATATTGCTTCAAATACCCATATTGGATATGAGTCACGTTTAATGGCGTATACTTCTCTATTTAATGTATTTACAGATAATTCTAACTCTCCCTACTTTGGTCAATTATCATTAAGCGAGGAGGAAGTATCGCAATGCTTGGATCTTATTCAAGATTGTAGTAAATTACCTAACTCGACGTTATCAAAGTACTGGGTATTTAATGGTTTATATGCGTTAGATATTTGGAATAATGAAGAAAATTATAGTATATCAACTTCTGTAGAATCTAAATTTGCTAATAACTGTAGTCCAAATACTATTAAGTACCCTCCAAGTCCTATTAATCTAGCTTCAACTGGGGATTTTACACTTTCAACAAAAACCTTCTTGCAAAATATTATTAACTCTTTAACTGATGAATTGGATTGGAGTATAATGGCGTATATTCTGTATCAGACACCTGCTTATTTAACCAATCATTTGGATCATAAAAATCATAATGACAGCATTTTAACTCTTAGATCAAAATTATGTAATTTAATTTCATCAGGTGGATTTGGAGCTAAATTAGTAGGAATTCCCAATTATATTAAGAAAGGAAGTTTATACTCATCTATCTATCGACTACTAGACTCTATAATCCCTTATAAACAACTATTCAACAAATCCGAAAAAGATGAAATAGTATCTCATACCATTTAGGTTTAAGTAGATGGAGTAATACCTCAATTCAATGTATACACTCTCTTACATTATGCTGTGTAGAGTATCCAATGTCATTAACAAGATTACTACCTCAAATTATATTAAAGCTTAGTCAAATTATGTCAACCTCAACAATAAGTATCCATATCCTTGAATTCTTATCTTTGTTGGTTACTCTACCGGATTTGTATAGTAATTTTGTAGAAGATAACTTTAAAAGAGTGCTGGGAATAAGTATTCAATATATTCAATATCATATGGGTAATAGCAATAACCAGCAAAATACGCAAATCAACCAGGTTTATTTACAATATGTATTGAATATGGCTTATCAAGTTATTAGTATTTGGCTAACTAGAATTAGGGCTAGTGATCAACCTAAATACGTTCCGTTTTTAGTTAGAGGTTTACTATTGGCTAATAAGGGTAGAAGTAGTTTAGATGAGCAGACTATTACTTGCTTGGATATGATTTCTAGGTACTCATTCTGCGATTCTGACTCTGTGCTGCCTAGCTGGGACTTGATTAAGGATAAGCTATTTACAAGTAATGCGATGTTAGGCCAATCTAGTTATTGGATCTTTGGTGATACTATAATTCAAATTAACTTAAGTAAAACAGGTTTCGGAGAAGTTAAAATTCGTAGCAGTTCTGCTTTAACAACTTTAGTTAAAAGGATAGAGGATTATAATGCTGACTTGCCTAAACCAAATGATCCAGAAGAAACAGAGCAAGATGAATCTACTCTTAAGATAAAAATTAACGAAACTAATTATTTAGATATACACCAGAGTATGCTTAAAGACGCTATTGCAAAGTATAAAGGCCCTGGTGAATTAATGCAATCTAAAACAGATATAAGCCCACTTCCTAGACCTAAATTACACCAAATAATTCAACCTGACGAAGGTATATTGCGAGGAATCTCCGTTCTAGATCGTATGCCAACGGTAGATTTTCATAAAATTGGTGTAGTATACGCCGGACCTGGTCAAACCCACGAAAAAGATATACTTGCTAATTCTATAGGATCTTCAAATTATCAAAAAATATTACATAGCTTAGGAAACTTAGTTAGATTGAAGCAACTAAAAGGAACTTATACTGGTGGTTTAGATACAGAAATGGATTTAGATGGAAAATACGCATATAGCTGGTCAGATGGTTTAACTCAATTAATCTTCCACGCTGCAACATTAATGCCTACAAGGTTAAAGTATGATCCTCAATGCAATGCAAAAAAGAGACATATAGGGAATGATTATGTTAGCATTGTTTATAATGATTCTGGTAGGGATTATAAATTTGATACTTTACCAGGCCAGTTTAATTTAGTTAATATCATTATTACACCATTATTTGAAGAATCTAACCAGACTGATCAAATCTCGCCCAATGCTAATGATTCAAGTTTTGAGCAATTCAAGCCAAATTTAAACGAAATCTTCCGCGTTGAAACTCAATTCAGAAGCGATATCAATCACTTGAGTCCTTTAGTAAATGCTAAAGTTGTAACTGGACCAAGTGTAGCTCCATTGGTTCGTCAAGTTGCATTGAATTGTAGTATTTTTACACAAATTTATTTGAAACCCAATAACTATTCAACTAATTGGACCGAAAGATATAGACAAATTGGTAGAGTTAAAGAAAGAGTTAGTAGCTCACCTATGTCGCCAACTTCACAGTGATAATATTAGTTGAGTATTGATTGATTAAATAAAAATAAAAAATATAACTGAGGCAGTTCAATTGAATTCTTCAGATTATAAACATAATAAAAATATAATAATATTGACTGATGATTATAAAATATATTTAATGAACAAATTTATAGATAGAAGATGTAAATTGATTTACAATTATAAAAGCTATAAACATATCAGTTGTTAAATTTAATTATATAAAAATTGTCAATTAATTAAATAATTAGGCGGTAAGCTCCCATAGCTCAGTTGGTTAGAGCGTGGTGCTAATAACGCCAAGGTCACAGGTTCGATCCCTGTTGGGAGCATTTCTTTTCTTTTTATAAAGCTCTTAATCAATTATCATAATATTTTGTTCTTTTATACATCAGAAATTATTATATTAAGATTAGATTTTATCTATATCTTACAAATCCAGTTTTGAATTCAATTTTTGTAATTTTTTATCCACCATCTCATCCCATAATTTTCTCTTTTTAACTTCATTTATTAATCTAAATTCAAGGTTTAAATAATTTTTTATTGTATTCAATAGTTTTATAAACTAATAATTTATATTAATAGTATAAATTATATTAATAAATATATAAAGTTACAAAAACAAAAAAATTGATATATAATAATTAGAATATAATTTAAAACAATAAAATGGTAAAATTATGTGTAATTTGTAATGCTGACAAGGCTATTATCAAGAGACCTAAAACCGGGCAATCCATTTGTAAAGCCTGTTTCTACTACGTTTTTGAAACTGAAATTCATAATACTATCGTTGATAATAAATTATTCAACAGAGGGGACCGTGTTGCTATTGGTGCTTCCGGTGGTAAAGGTAATTATAGAAAATATTCAAGTTATTATTATATGTTAAGTTAATTTTATATTTTAGACTCTACAGTATTAGCTTGTGTTATGAAAGTTTTAAATGACCGCTATGATTATGGTTTACAATTATTTTTATTATCCATTGACGAAGGTATTACAGGTTATAGAGACGATTCTTTAGAGGTAAATAATTTTATCCCAAGTATATTATTTTATACTAATATTATAATTTTTAATAGACTGTAAAGAGAAATCAACAACAATACGATATTCCATTAAAAATTGTAAGCTATAGAGATTTATATCAATGGACTATGGATGATATTGTAAAGGAAGTTGGTTTAAAAAATAACTGTAATTTAATATAATATATTTGATTATTATTTTATTAATCTATTAATAGGTACTTTCTGTGGTGTTTTCCGTCGTCAAGCTTTAGACAGAGGAGCTGTTATGTTGGGAGTTGATCATATCGTTACAGGTCATAATGCTGATGATATTGCTGAAACCGTATTAATGAACAGTAATTTATAAACTTTATGCTAATCACTCTTTACTAATTACAAGTTTAGTTTTACGTGGTGATATTGCTAGATTAGAGCGTTGTACAGAAATTTGCACACCTGGAGATGGTGCAATTAAGAGATCCAAGCCTTTTAAATATACTTATGAAAAAGAAATCGTCATGTAACAATCAAATTTAACATATGATTTTTATATAATTTAGTTAATTAATTCCTTAGGTATGCCTACTTCAAAAATTTAGACTATTTCTCAACAGAATGTATCTACTCCCCTAATGCTTATAGAGGTTATGCTAGAACATTTTTAAAGGATTTAGAATCTATTCGTCCAACTGCTATTTTAGGTAATTTTCATTAATAATTTTTATGATTTATCTAACTTTTAATATTAGATATTATTCATTCTGGAGAAGCCTTCCAACTTAAATCCGAAATTAAATTACCTGAACAAGGTAATATAAAAGATCTAATTTAGAAATATAATACTAATATAATAATTAGGAACCTGTAAGAGATGTGGTTACATATCAAGTAATGAGTTCTGTAAAGCTTGTATGCTTTTAGAAGGTTTAAACCGTGGTCTACCTAAACTAGGTATTATTAAAGGAGATAAAGCAGTAAGTGTTTATTAAAGCACGTTATATAATATAAATTAATAATTTTTACTAGCGTAAATTACACGGTGAAATGCCCGAACAAACAGCTACAATTGCCCATTTCAGTACTATTAAGAGGGAAACAGATAATTTAATTGCCAAAACTGAAGAACTAAGCATTAAGGAAACTTCAACTAAATCAACTGGTAATAAGGGCTTAGATTGGTAGTTAAACTCCAGTCTTTATTACTTATAGAGCATTTAATTAGAGTATTATATTTTAATATTAAATTATTAAGAAACGGTCATATTGTAAATTTTTATCTGGCTATTACTAATTTTTTAAAACAACATTAAGGCTATTTTTTGTAATTTGCAATTTTTATGCTGTTTTTTGCTTAAAAATGGAATATATCAAATCTCTTCCTTGATATTTCTAATATGCAACATAAATCATTTCTCTCTTTAACTCATATATTGAACAAGATTTTTACCCCTGCTATACTTTATTTTAGCTTATTTACAAATTAATAACTATAACCTTTTTGTATAAATCGTTAATATTTTAAAATTTAATACATAATAAATGCGTTTAAAATTAA